>JAGKTI010017106.1:0-18795 GCA_018397915.1 Birgus latro | reverse complement strand
GAAAGTCTGCTTTTACGAAATTCAAATCCTTAAACTGTTCCCTGCCCCAGCCGAGATTCGAACCTGGGTCCATTAGGACTGCAGGCCGCCTCTCTACCGATTCAGCCACCGCCTCTGTTTTCATTTCCCTCATAAAACTTCGGATCACATTGTTAACCCTTTGAGGGACTGTTTGTGGTGGAAATATTAGAGACAATCTCCTTTAACCCTTTCAATCCTGCTTTCTCTTCCTAAGCTGAATATAGTTTTCTAAAGGGAAAAAAAATTACTAATGTTATCGGACTGAAGAGGTAAAACTAAGTACTGGGTGCAGGTGCTGGGCTCTGGGTTCTTGTGTCAGGCATCCGTTGCTTCGAGGAAGAATAATTTCCTGCCTCGGGTACTTATGTAGAACCACCATTAGTGATCCACAAGGCATACCGCTAACCTCATGGGATTACACACACACACACACACACACACACACAAGATCAAAACATTAACATCCACTCACTTTTCGTTTGTGCAGGTGTTTAAATAATGGCCTATTGGTTACTCTAGGATCATTTAGGCAGATAATTAGGTTTTACTGTCTGGTTTCCCCTAAACAACCACTAATTTACATCCAGGTCCCCAGCTGTACTGCTGGGTGAACAGGGACAAAGGAAAACCTACTGTACTTTGATCAACAGTGTGATAAACACCAGGATCGAACCTGGTGGGGTCTTGAAGTTGCTGACTGGATGCGGTGTGCTGGGACTGTGTACTCGTATATACCGTATTTCTTTGGTACAGTTGCCACCCCAGGCTTATCTGTGTGAACACGGTGAATTGCAGGATGAAGTCGCCTCTTCTGCAGTCCAACATCCTACTCTGCGGAAATACGGAGTGAGTTGAAGGACGTTTGCATTATCAGTCAGCTTTACCAGCCAGTTATATCGGTGCTGCCACATAAAGGCCTCCCTATCCAGCACCAGTTTGGTTGTTGCTAGGCTGATAGACGAGCCCGAGAGTGTTCAGAGTCATCATTAAGTCAGATGCCCGGGGTAACTCTACATTTTATTACAGCCAACATTACCACGATCATATCTGAAGAGTAAGTCACAGGAGCCTGTCACTGTAGGAGTAGACTAAGTTACCTGGCAACGTATCTCCTCTGTTCTGTGGGGATGTGTGGTGGTAGGAGTGTGGTGGTGCGAGTGTGGTGGGAGGGTGAGGGGTTGTGGTAGAGGTGGTGGTAGGTGTTGCAGTTGAGTCAGTGTGGTGTTAGTTGTGCTGGGATACTGTCGGCTCGTGCTGCTGGTGTTAAATCAAGCACATTCCTGCCTTTCTTGCAAGGTTAGCACACTGGTCGTATTCTAAAAGGTTCTGTAGATACTGAAGGACCTATTCCTTGGATATTTATTATTCATTATGTTGTCTGTGTGCTACGTGTTCCCCCTATGTGTTACGGAAGAATAAAGAACTGCACTGTCTAAAATAACCTGCCAAGGAAGAAGTTTCTATGCTACCTACAGTCACCAGTTTAGCGCAGTAGACTAGACCTAGTTCATTCAGTTTAACGAAGAGGAAGAGGGTTGTCATATATTGTACTTGTTTCTCTGTAACCCATTAAAACTACCGCGGCTCTACATCCTTTCCATAGCACTGCTTCATAACTTACCATACTCGATATAGCTCCCCACGGAAGATGGAGAGATGCCAATTCTATGCCTAGTTAACATGAACAGAGTATAGGTCAAAATATAGTTGAACTCGCGAGTGTTTATAAAAACTTCCGACCAGTTCCAAACTTACCATATCTCCACAGCTTTACCTATGCTGCTATCCCTGTAAGATCAGTCTTTGCTTTGACAATATTTATAATTGCGTGCTGATGTGTTTGATAGCGGTTTGGGCGAAGATAAAAGCAGAGATAAGCAATCATACGACTTGGACATACAGATCTGGTACGAGATGGCAACCTGTCAAATACTCATATCATGCAACTCATGTGCATCAAGGGGATTCCGGCGCCGCGTTGCCAAGTTGCGTTTTTCCCGTCAAATATAGGGTCGAATTTCATGCTGCTTCGGAGATTTTCAAAAGCCTCTTCTTCACGGTTTATACTACACATGACACGGAAATATCCCCCTGTATGTTAAGATCAAAAACTATGTCGATCTGTGGTGCCGTGGGGGGAGGGGACGAGGGGGTGCACCCACTATCAAGGGCTGTGGTAATGGTGCCAGTAATCTGTAGAGGTCATTTATAGTTCTGAGTAAGACTTTCCCCTTCACTCACTTGTCGCCCATAATAGGCACAATAATATTTGTACTTGCTTTAATATCGAGGCTCCATGAATGTCATGAGCGTGACATTGGATTCAAACCGCCCGCCGTCCTTAACTCAAATGTCCGCGAACATGACGTCACTGTTCTTCCGAGCTGACGCAACGTTCCGCTTTTCCCTCGATTTTCCCCAAATCCTAGTAAAACTGAATTATTAAAAGCAGACGAGTGCACAGTAACAACCGTATTCAATAACAAATCCTCTCATATTAAATTCATACTGCCAAATTAGGTAAGAGAAAAAGTTGGTAAATGGAATATTCCCTCGTCTCATCCCCTGTAGCTGGGATTTCCCCTCCCGCCTTTGTCCATAACACGACGCGGTGCAGAGCTGGACAGGAATCCCTCTCACACTAATACTTCCCATGGAACTGTAGGTTATTTTGCCCTCCTAAAAGAGGTTAGTACTTACATATATATTCCTCATAGACATTAAATGTAGCTTGAAGTAGTTTTAGCATACAATGACAAGTGGTTAACTAGAGAAGTAAAATGAACGGCATGTTGGAAAATGCCTTAGTTCAACGTGGCAGTGTTACGCTACAGCTGTAAATTATTCCTGTACACTAGTTTGTAACCAGTGATTATATTCCAAGTGCTAGCCGAATAGAAGTTAATCAGTGAGTACATTCCTAGTGGTAAGTGAATAAAGTGAGAATCTTTACTTTTCAAGGTCGTGTGAAAAAACTGAGAGTGCAAGGGTAAACTTACGTAATATAAGCGTAACTCTAGCTCTTAAAAAAAAAAAATCACTACTCTTTGCAAATTTTGTAATTTGTACTTATTACTGTGAGCTTAGAAGCACATATATTATTTTTCTAGTGTGAATCAAATAAATTCCCAGGCACTGGTGCAGGAGGAAGAAATGCCCGGGTAAAGAGATGTTTCGGTGGAGACACCATTCTCAAAGTTACCTCGCTACACCTACCTCTTAGCCCTACCTCATGCCCCCCACTCACCCGTGTCTTGAGTATTCTTAGTATTTTTCAGTAGTGGTGGTCCTAAGTAGGCAGGAGGATGTGTATACTTTATGATATTATAGCCTAGACTTTAATAAGATGTCTATATATCTATCTATTGCCAGATGCCTGACTCTCGCCATTTCACTGCCCTGGTCCCAGCTCACACACCCCTCTCTCATATACCTCCCCACTCCATCCCTCCATCTCATCTCCCCCCTTCCCCCCCTCCACCTCTCTCACATACACTCTTCTCGTCAGTCTCTCACTCTCCAACCTTTACACATGGCCAAACCACTTCACTGTGTTTCTCGTATCGCTTCCTATCACATCCACATCCACACCACAACGCTCCTTCACATCCTTGTTTGCCAATTTGTCTCTCCATGTGACTCCACATGCTCCTTTCAAATAACTCATTTCCACTGCTCTCACTATTGACTTCTGTCCCCCCCAACAGGGTCCAAGCTTCACTTCCATTATGTGAGAGTTGGTATCACAATACTGTCATGTAGTAACTTTCTAACTTCCATGCACACTTCTCTGTTTCATATCACTGCTTTCAAGGAACGAACAACATTTCTTCCTTGTTGTACCCTTTCGAGCACTTCACCCTCTAAACTTGCATCCATACTTATTACAGTACCCAAGTACTTACACTCACATTTTCCATTTCCTCCTCATCCAACCTCACTGTACATTCAATCACTTCACTTCTCTCGAAGACCATATCTTTACTTTTCGCTACAATCACCTTTAGATTCTGTTTCTTACACACACTCCCAAACTTATCCACCAAGCCTTGCAGCTCTCCTTTGACTTAACAACACAGTATCATCTGCAAACAACAGTACAGGGAGTTTCCAAACACTGCCCTCTCTCACTAGGGCCACTCCAACATCCAACACCCGACCTTGCATCTCTTTTATAACCCCATCCATATACAGATTGAACAACCATGGAGACATGACACATCCTTGTTTCAATCCAGCCTTCAGATGGAAAAATTCACTCATTTCACTATCCACACGCACTGCAGTCTTAGCATCCTCATACATACTCTTCACAGCATTCAGCAACTTCCCATCTACTCCATATATTCTTAACCCAATGAGATTTTCGGCCCTCCGCAGATCGTGTCTGTGCCGATTCAGCCGGACGCACATAGAGCACACCGTCGTGCTGCGATATTTGTACTTATTCGGCCACTGTACACTAACTTTATGATAGACTAATGAATTTGGTACCGTTTTAAAGCTGAATAGTTGCTCTTTATCATAGTATGATTGAAAAAAGTAAATGCGATAGCTAAAAGGCCAATAGGACGGGTAGAAGCTAGCCGAAAAGGAAAAATCGTTCACCCTTCCGTAGAAAAATATTAAAAAAATGATAATTATTAGAGTTACGTGAAATTTGATAGCACCAAGTCAATCTACAATAAATTCCCTTTTTTTTTGTAAAATCCTTTTCTATTGATATATAGTTTATGACAATTTATGTTAGCTTTCACAGAGAAAAGTAAAAGCTCTCGCTGGCAAATATCCATGCTGGTAATATCGATATTATTCATGGTATCACAGATAACATGAACACTGGATTGGACACTCCTCAGCCGCGCCCTATTGCCAGAGCGGTATAGCATTGTCTTCCCCATCCCTACATGATCTGAGGATGAATCAACCATTATGGTTGAAAATCCCACTGAGTGCAGCTTTCTTCTGATCAGTATGCTCCCTCCCTCTGGCATCCCCCAATGATTGAGCAGCTCTCAATCCGGGAGCCAATCACCGCGCTTTTATGATCAGCAGACCAATCAGAGTGTTCCATCCATGCACTATTAAGAATGTTTACAATCTACATTCAGTTTGGCGGCTAAGCTTGCAGTAGCGAGTGTATCTTCTAGTGTTTTTACAATTATTTACTGACTTAACGACAATAATAGGCATTATGAGTGGCAGCAACAATGTGTCTTTGCATGAGGAAGATGAGGAGATAGGAGTTGAGGTATCAGAAACTTTCCAACGTAAGAAAAATAGCGAGGAATGTCCAAATGAGAAGGGAAAGTCGACAAAGTGTAGGCATTATGTAATTAAGGCATTCGTCAGCCATGACACTGGGGAAAATGTCTCACAGCGTAAAATAGGGCCTGCATGTAATGATGGATGCTTTGAGAAGCTGACAAGGCCTGTAATTGTGGCAGAGATAGAAAATTGCTTAGGTCTAGCTGACTAAAACGGCATACTGTACCGGCAATCACTCAGTAACCAAATACTGTACCAGTACACCTGCAAAGTCCCAAACAGTGATACTGTGACTTATACAGTCAAATATAATAACACTGAGTCACGTGTGTGTAAGAAAGCCTCCTTGAGTATCTGTGGACTAGGTGAGAAGCATGTTAGGTTGGTGGTGAACAACAGTACTACTAAACTGAGGGCACAATGTGTTCATGATCGTATTAATAGTTTGCCTACATTTTCATCGCTACTCCCCTAATCAGCGAAGCCTGTTCCTGAAATTTATGACTGAAAAATATCCAGATGTGGAGAAAGTCAAAGTTATTACATGACCCAGCTCAGGAACTACAAGATTGGTTTTCCTCCAGTAAGGCTGGACACTTGCAGCTTTGGCTATGAGACCTCATGAAAGCTAACTTTAAAACTGGTTTGGGTCAATTGTGTCTTTTGTAATTTCTTAGCGATCTCTGTATTTAATGTGTATATATTGTGCACCACATCAGTGACTTGCTGACTAGTCACCAATCTGGGCCATGGGGGTTGATGCAGAAACATTGCACGAAACAGTACCAAACATTTTCATCAAATTACATGCAAAGATTCTCCAACAGTTGATATTCTACTGCTGGAATAATCTGTGTAGCTTACCTGATAATAATTTTCCCAATTGTGTTTTCAAATTGAGTCTATTTTTGCTTGAATGCTCCTCAGTATGGTGAAGTGTGAAGGTCACAAAGTGACGATACGTGGCGCAAGCTAACAGGTGTGAAAAAGAGTTGACACACCATGTATTGTACAATGACGTTCAATTGCTGTCATTGAAATATTTGTGTTAGATACATTTGTTTTTGTGCAATGCCGTTATTTTTATTTGACTTCTGATGACTACAAGCCAAGATAATGAGGACATAATGTGAAGGATCATTTTTAGGTTTGGGGGCCATTACTGCAAATCAGTGAATCAGAGTGTCCAATCCAGTGTTCATGTTACCTGTGATGGTATATATCTATTTATTATGCATATCAGTCTGATGCACTCATCACTAAAAACAAATAGTTGGAAATGGATAAACAGGATAGTGTATGTCGAACAAGGCCAGATAGGAGATGGAAAACATGCAAAAAATATATATCGTTTTATATGACTCGAATTCGAGTCGTCAGAATCTCAACGGTTGGATTTATGATGACTCGAAAACACGTCGTCGGAATCTCAAAAGGTTAATTAATACTTTCCACAATCTTTGTCTATCCACTCTGTCATGTGTTTTCTCCAAATCCATGAAGGCTGCATACAACTTCTTTCTTATCTCTAGAAAATTTTCCACTAAAGATCCAAGAATGAATATCTGATCTACACAACCTCTTCCCTTCCTAAAACCTCCTTGTTCTCCAACTGATTCCTCTGTTTATTCCCTAACTCCATCAATAAGAATCCTACCATATACTTTTCCTATTCCACTAAGAAGGCAAATGCCCGTATGATTTCCACACACTTCTTTCTCCCCATTTCCTTTGTATAGGGAAATAATTATACCTGACTTCCAATCCTCCGGGATTCTATCTTCCCCCTGGCCAATCTGCGTATCTTCCACACCCATTATACAACTATCTCTCCCCCATGCTTCAGCATTTCGCCACACACTCCATCAATTCCCGGGGTTTTCCCCATTTTAACTTTCTTCATTGCTTCCACAACTTCCATCCTACTGATTTCTTCCTCTCTTCTCACATCCCTCCTCCCAGCCATTCCCCAGCCACTTACACTCGCATTACTTTCATTCTCTATGTTCAACAGTTCATTAAAGTGTTCTCTCCATCTGCTCACTTTTTCTCCCTTCTCCACTAGTAATCTACCATTTTTATCTTTCACTCCCCAACTAACTTTTTTGCCACCCTCTTTACCTCTTTCCAGAAAATTATCTTACATTCCCTCTACTTTACACTCAAATTCCTTCCAAATTCTTCATCCACTCTCTTCTTTCTCTTATCAGTTTTTCATCTTTCTCTTCCTCTCTGCATATAACTCTCACTTCTGTCTCTCAACTTCTTCCACGCCCCTGTTTCTCATCCACTCAGTATATGCTTTATTCTTTTGTGCCACAGCCTGTCTCACCCCTTCATCCCACCATGATGTTTCTTGCACTCCTTTCCGTCTTCTCTCCACCCCAAACACCACCTCACATGCTACACAGATTTCTTCTGTGCATATCTTGCACACACCTTCCATATCCCCCATCTGCTCCAATCCATATTTATACCCAATCACTCTTCCACGTCTCTCTCATATTCTGCCTTTTTTTCATCCTCTTGTAACCTTTCCAACCTCCTTGCATATTCTACTTCCTCCTGTCCTTCCTTTCTTTTATTTCTCCATTTCATTTGGACCTTGATTCTCACCACCACCATGTGGTGATCAGAAAGTCCACTCCCCCAACCTCTATATTCTCTTGCATCCATTACACACCTTCTCATCCTTTCATCCAAACACACATAATCAGTCATAGCCTTCCGTTCATTCAGTTCAACACCCACCCTTCTCATCACTCTCCACTTACTACACTCGCATACCTATGGATCATTTTGTGCCTGAAGAGGGTATTGGCTATCACCAACCCCCTCCCGGCACAAATGTCCACTAAAGCACTGCCATTCTCCTTTATCTCAGCAGGCACACCCCACTCACCAACCACTCCATCCACCTTCACATTCCCTACTTTACCATTCATATCGCCAATCAAAAATACTCTCTCCTTCCTTTCAAACTTTTCCATGCACGCTTCCACATTTGTCCAGAACTCTTCTCTCACTTTGCTTGCACGATCTTTCGTTGGAGTATACACGCACACAATCGCCCATCTTAATAAGATGTATTTTAAGTTAATTAGCTTTTATATTTCCCTTTTTATATTGTATGCAATAGCGGGAGTTAAGGGAACGGGCTGTGCTTCTCCTTGTATGGCGGCAGTCGTCATGAAAGGGGAAAACGACCCGTCGTCACCACCAACCCCCGTTGCATGGTGCACCCCCAATTATTTCATAGAGGGGTGCAGTGTGCCCCCACCATTTTCATAGAGGATTTTTTTTTCCTGATACATCTTGCTCAAACCTTGCCCATGCGAGCTGCTACTGTGTTTTTTTGTGTGTTTGTTTGTGTGTGTAGAGATAAAATAATGTATGTAGAGAAATAATCACTGTAACCGATGGTGTATATAAAATCCATTACAGGTGTATTATAGGTGTTTGTGTGGAAATGTTTAACAGTGCAGTTCATATCAGATTTACCATGGTACTACTACTACTACTACTACTACTACTACTACTACTATCACCACCATCACAACCACCACCACCATTACTACTTGTACTAAAATCATTAATTTAGGGCAAACGTTATAAAGAGTCTCGTAGGGCCAAATACCTGGCCAGGGCCCCAATCAAATGGGCAGACTTGCATGGCTATGTGGAATGTGAGAGGTGTGAATGTGGAAAGTAAGAGGGTGGAATGGTGAATGTGTCAAGAGTGCGAGATATACCGTGATGGCATTGTGTGAAACTGAGATTGAAAGGGTCTGAAGTGGAGGAGTGAGAGGGTGAAAAATGTGTAAGGTCGGGCATGGATGGGCGAGGAAGATGCAAGGAAGGAGATACTGTGTCGATGAATGATGTGTGGCAGAGTGGAATGGGAAATTACAAATGTTTCAGCTCGAGATGTATGTATGTCAAGTTCAAGTTCAAAGAAGGTGAAAGTGGCAGTGATTGTAGCGTATGCACCGTGTGATGCCAGGCGTGAGACAGGTTTTGGGATGAGCTGGATGAAGTAGTAGAAGAAATGTCCAGGAATTATAAAGTGATTGTAATGGGCGATCTGAATAGTAGAGTAGCCATTGGTCCTGTGTATGATACAATGGGTAATAATGGAGTACCAGGAGAAAATTATAATGGAAAGCGACTCAAGGACATGTGTCAGGAAAGAAGGTTGTGCATTTGTAATTCTTATTTCAGACACAAAGATGCACATAAATATCATGGTATAGAGGAAATGGAGATCGCGTTGAAAGGAGCCTGACTGATTACGTGCTCGTAGTGATACTGATGCTGGGAAGTGTTGCTGATACGAGGGCAGTGAGAGGACGATGCAGAGGTTTGTCAGATCATATGATTGTGGTAAGCAAGATCAAGCTGAGAGGAGTGAGGTGGATCAAGAGAGAGAGAAGCTGTCAGGGAGAGGGACTGAATGTCAAGAAACTGAGGATCAAAGAAGTGACAAATGAATACAGGGCCAAAGTAGGGGAGGAGTTAGAATCAGCGAATTTGAATTAAATGGATCCGGACAGCTTGTGGAATGTATATAGGGATTGCTTAGGAATGCTAAAGCGGTGTGTGGTGTGGCAGGAGTAACAACAAAGAAGATAGGTACGGCATGCTGGGATGAAGAGGTTAAGAAACCAGTGCAGGAAAAGAGGAACAAGTGGCTGGAGTGGATACAGAACAGGGGTTCAGTTGAAATAAGAACTGAATATACTGAGATCAGGAACCACGTAAAGAGACTAGTGAAGAGGAAAAAGAAGGAGATAAATGATCTTGGAAGAAAAATGAATGGAAATTACTCAGAAAATAGGAAGTAGAAGTGACAATGGAAAGAAATGTGAAAGAGTGAAGGATGTAAGTGGTAGATTATTGACCCATGGGGATGAAGTAAGGACCAGATGGAAAGTATATTTTGAAATTCTAATGAATTGGAATGGAGAGACGAAAGCGACTCTTATCATGATTGGTTTGGGGGTGTACAGAGAAGGAATGTTGTACCAGGAAACGTGACAATCATAGAGGTGAAGAAGACTGCGAAGCGGCTGAAAAATGGGAAAGCAACTGGGGTCGATGAGGTGTATACAGAGGTGATTAAGTGTAGTGGAGAGAGCGGAATGAAGTGCTTGTTGAAGATATGTAAGAAGGCATGAGTGAAACTGTGCCAGCAGAGTGGAAAAAGCCAGTTATTGCACCCCTGTACAAAAATAAAGGTGAGTGAAGTGAGTGCAAGAATTATCATGGCACAAGTGTATTGAGTGTGGGAAGGAATGTCAATGGAAGAATTATTATAAAGTAAGAGAGATGATAGAAGTTCTAGTGAGTGACGAACACGATAACTTAAGGAGCAGCAGAAGATGTGTGGATCAAATATTTGCTGTAAGACAGATAGTGGAGAAGGCTTGTAATAAGGACTATGAGGTGTTTATGGCATTTATGGATCTGGAAAAGCATACGACAAAGTAGACAAAGAAGGATTGTGGAAGGTTGTGCACACGTAAAGTATAGATGGTAAGCTTCTAGGTGCCGTCAAGTTTTTATGATGGTAGTGAGGCATGTGTAAGCGTAAATGAGCATCTAGGTGATTGGTTCACGATCGTTGTGGGCGTGCGACAAGGTTGAGTGATGCCCCCATGGTTGTTCTATATATGGATGGGGTGATGAGGGAAGTAAAAAAAACGAGTAATGGAGAGAGAGATGGCGTTGGTAATGAACGGTGGCGGATGGAATATCTCAAATTTGTTGTATGCTGATGAGGCAGTGCTACGTGCAAATACCGGACAAAAGCTTGGCAGAGTAGTGCAGAGTTTTGTAGATGTTTGTGAGCGTTGTGTCTTGAGAGTAAATGTAGAAAAGAGTAAAATGATGGTTATTGAGACAGAAGGTGACTCCCAGTATGATGTTACAGTGAATGGAGAAAGACTGAAATTGGTGAGAGAGTTCAAATCCCTGGGTACAGTGATAGAAAAGAGAGGAAAATGTGCAAAAGAAGTGGAAAGTAGAGTGACACAAGGAAGTAAAGTAGCTGGTGCTCTGAAGGCCTTGATAAAAAAAAAAAACAGACGTGTTGGAGCTGCGGGGGGGGGGGGCTTACATAAACGAGTGTTAGTGCCAACTTTAACATTCGGATGTGAAACTATGGTGTGGCATGAAAATGGAGTTAAGAGTAAGAGCAGTGGAGATGGGACTGCTAAGGAATGTATGCGGAGTAAAGAGAGTGGATAGGATACGGAATAATGTGATTCGTGAATGGTGCGGCATGCGGAAGTCTGTGGACGCCAGAATCGAAGAGAGTGTACTAAGATGGTTTGGTTATGTGGAGAGAATGGATGACAGTTGAGTGGTGAAAAAGGTATAGTATATCTGAGCGAATTTGAAGGAGGGAGGAGGCGAGGTAGGCCAGGAAGAAGGTGGAGGGATATTGTGGATGAGTGTGTGAGGAAGAGAAGTATGGAGGTTGTGGCTAAGGGACTGACAAGAGATCGAACTGGCTGGATGGACTTGGATTTGACACCCCTTTTTAACGTGACAGCGTTCGAATTGACTCAGTCAGATAGGTATAGGTGTATGTGAATCTACAGAACATAGTGTTTTTTTTTTTTTTTTTTTTTACCCATCTTGTGGAGCCAGGATTCCGTGGGCTTGAATGATGAGTGAATGGAAGCGTAGCCCATTGAAGTGGGCAAACTTAGGCTGTCTGGACGTTACTACTCCTCACTCTGCCCTAGGCTGGGAAAGGAGGTCCGGATGATGATGGTGATGATGCTATTATTATTATTATTATTTTTTTTTTTTTTTTCAGATTATTATTAGTAGTAGTAGTAGTAGTAGTATCATTAATTATAAACATCATCATCATCATCATCATCATTTTGGGCCGGTTGGTCAAAGTTAGGCAGCTAGTGTCGAAAGCGTGTAACAAGTCTACGAGAATGAGGCATGGAAGACAAGTAGGAGATCTAAGGACTGATGAACCATGCTCAGGTTTTTTTTTATTTTTTATTTTTTTCACTTGAACTACACCAGCGCCGTCGATACAAAAGTGATATAAAGAGCATACAAGAGAATATCGCTGACGAAGAAGTGCTGGGAAGCCTCGTGTACCACCTTGAGTACACAAGAACTACACAACAGCTTAGTATCCTCTGGCACATTGCTGATGCAGGTTACGTTGATATTAACACACACTCAGTAGCACATAAGAGATTTTTAGTGCAATATGCAAAACACAAGGTGGCCGGTAAATATCCTCACCTGGCAGTAAATTAGGTGTTGTGGGCACGGCTCAGTCTGCTGGTCGGTGAGACAATGGGAGTAGAAATTAATCGATACCTCTGCCGCCACCGGTCGACACAAGAGACAGTCCGGCTGAGTGGAAGAGGAGGATTATATGTATACCACCCTGTATATAGCAATAGAAGAGGTGCTCCTATGTCTGGTGTGAAGGCCTTGACCGGCACTGAAGGCTTCCTGGCAACCCTTCCTTACTTATTTATTTGTATACACCGCGTCAACACTGTCCTGTTTGCGATATATATTGTTTTAATAGCCATAGTGTTCATCCTCTTCCTTTTTTCTCACCTCCCTCCCTTCTCTGTCTCTTCCTTTCCTCCTCCAACCCCCTCCTTCTCCTTTCCTCCTTCACTCCTCCTCCACCTCCTCCTCCTCCTCCTTTCGTCTCCATCTCTTCCCCTCCTCCTTCTCCTCCCTCCCATTTTCCTTCTCCTCACCCTGTCTGCTGCAGTATTTATTCTTTGAAACCCAAAATCGACTATAATTAACCATATTCTTCATTACTGTCTGCATATTAGGCCATTCAAATAATACTGACGACTGTTTACGGTGAATATCATATTACTATATACGCGAAATCGGACGCACTGTTGACCGGTAGGTTGCCAGGGCACGATAATGAAACCTTCAGACTTGTGTGCCGCGAGTATACTGCTGCTACTACTACTACTACTACTACAACTACTACTACTACTACTACTACTACTACTACTACTACTACTGCTTCTGCTGCTGGTACTAAAATCAACATCACCATCACCATCACTACTGCTGCTGCTGCCATCAACTCCACCGCCACCACCATCACTACTACTACGTACATACGTAATTCATCCAACCAACTCAGTCTCGTAGAGTTCTCATGCCTCATCAGTTTGTCTCGCATCCTTGCACTCATTTTCCATGTCCACCCATCATCATCTTGGCCTGCTACACCTCCTCCCACCTTTAAAGTCACATATATACATACAAGCACACGCAAATACCACATTCCTTTACTCTCTCTCTCTCTCTCTCTCTCTCACACACACACACACACACACACACACACTGCATGGAGGGTTCTAGTGTGCCCATTAGCCTTCACAAATAAATCTTTCCCAACTTCCACACACAGTTTTAAACTCTTCTAGGAATCTGGCTTCTCCTATACCCAAAACAACCTCCAAAGCGGAAAAAGAAACAACGTTAAAATGCTAAAACATGCTGCTAAAGCACTTGTTCCTTCTTCTTCTTCTTTCTTCCCGTCTTTCTTTGTTCATTTCCAGGTCAGAGATCGGCAATAGGCCAACTTTTATAGTTTTATTCGACTTCGACCAAACATAGTTAGAGGGTTGAGGGTCAGAAATGGGTGAAGTGAATCTGATTTAAGAACTCAGTCAGTCAAAGGTAATGATCACAGAGCAAGGCAAAAGTTCCGCTCTTTATTAAAAAGAAAAAAAAATCTTCCATTTAGATCAAACCTGGTGGATGGGTTTAAAGCCAACCAACGAAGAAGTGATTCTATTTTCAGAATTGTAGACCAAGGTTAAGGTCATAGGGCAAGGCCAGCTTAAGCTCTTTTGATCCAGTTTCGGCCACAATGGCTCACTTTTGCGTCATGCAAGGAGGAAATATTTCAGGGTTGAATACAATCTGTCTCAGGTCAAGGACGTCAAGGACACAGGATAGAGTCAAAAGCTCGGCCCTAGTCTGATTGTAATGCAGTGATTTTAAGCTCTATGAGTGATCCTTCCTTTTACTCTCTGCAGACGATTTCATTCAGCTCAGGAAAGCTTTTCGAACAGGAAGCTGTCTGTCAGCCCCTTCATTAGCAACTCGCGCGAACACCAAATTTGGTCATAATTTGGACCTCTGACATATGTACCCAAGCGAAAGATTTATCGCATCAGCAAGAAATGGGGGTAGCGAACTTTTTGAGGTATTTCATTCAATTTTGAAGTTACAAGAAAGATAGACACCAATTTGGAAATAGCATAAAAAATCCTCAATTATTTTCATTTCATAGACAACCCGTAATTCCCAATAGTTTTTCCGCTAATCGAGGAACAAATTTTTTTTTATAAGGCAGACCAGCGTAACAGCAGGCTGCGCAATAAGTAACGGTCTCAGGTTGCGTGAGTAGTGCAGCAGTATTTTCTGACGACTGCTGAGAGCAACCGAGTTTTGCCTTTTCAAAACAAATAATACCTTCTGTTTGGCTTTTTTTTTCTTTTTGCAAATTTTTGACTGAATCCAAGTCAGACTAATACAATACCCTGATCGACGAAAGAAACTCTGATTTCTGATTCGAGTCGGAATTTACTGAGATGTTTGGTGAAAGTAATTTTTCTGAGTGAGCCAAAAGCAAAGTCAGCATTTGAATACCTTTACTACAGTGTACAGCTTAGCAAATTGCTGTCTTTCTGAAGACAACTGCAGTAAAATATCAGGTAAGCAAATTAAGCATTCGTTACATTTTGTCAAGTACTGAAGTTGTTATGCTACGTATTTGAGGGCCAGCTACTTGTCCCTCAGATGCATATGCGAGAGGCAGGCATTTTTACCTGTTGTGTTTCTGAGGGTCGACTTCTCGCTCCCCAAATACGCAGACTTACAGACTTACAGCGGGTTCTTTTTCATGACCGGGTCGGTATACTAGGGAGAGGACAGGACACAAAACACAGCAGTAACCACTGACAAACATATATTCAAAGTATATTCCCAGAGACAGAGATCACATTTACCATTACATAGGAAACTGGGTTAGTCGGTGACTGGCTTGTGACAAGTTTATAGAGAAGTTAAATAACTCTCTACCGGCCATGCGAATGTATGGTAGTATGAACACAGTATTCATGGCATGTCTGTTACACTGATATTTCTAACAAGGATGATAATAATACTTTGTATACCAACAGCATTATAGCTCTGGACGACACTGATACACAAGTTACATGGACATATATATATATCACTCGCGAAGGTGTGTCACGAACAGAGACAGTCGCGGTGTCGCTCAAGGAGGGGGACTGAACTATTTCCAAGTACTAGGGAACACTCTGAGATGAACTAAGCATAGGTCTGTTTTATCTGGCGGAAGTGCCGATCACTGGGGAGGGAAGGTACATTTGATACAAGGGGTGGCACTGCTTCTCCATTGTAATTCAGTTTCTGCGAGAGGACTTTATTATTTAGTAACACTGGGGGAGAGGAACGTTACTCATACAGTCAAGGGGCTGCACTGTGCTCTATACATTGTACACTGTCACTGAGTTTCACTAAGGCTCATCCAGTCCTATGTACTGAGGCACTCTGGGATATTGACTGAGCCAGTTCACTGGTAAGGGATACACTGCGTCACATTCACGTCACTACGCGTCACAGTTATGGCCGGGGAAACTTCACTGGTCCAGGGCTTGCACACTATTCTGGCACTTTGTACTGGGTTTACTTGGCCGTTTCCCGGTACCTCTGGCTGGTGGTGTGGTGGGAGGCTCGCCCTTACAGGAGCCCCATGTGGGAGTGCAGGGCTCGGGACAAGGCCCAAAGAGGGAGAGCAGGCGGGCCTGGCTCTGGCTCGGGGGGGTGGCGGAATGGGGCTCACCATCAGGTAGGTCACACGACGCTCTTTACTGGGTAGGCCCCAGAGAGTCTGGGGGCCCGGCTTACTGGAACCTGGGGCCACTGTCAGGACAGGACTGCGGCAACTGCTGGAGGGTCGAGTCACTGTCAGGGTCACCTCATGGCAACCTTGGGCTGGGGGCGTCACCAGCAGGACTCGGCACTGGCGGCTCAGCTGGTGGGACCTTTGCTTCGGCTGCTGCCTGTGAGGGGGTGGGCTGGAGGGAGCCAAGGCCCTGGATAGGACCTTGCCACAGCTCCAAGAAGGGGTCTCCCCCGGACTCACCTCCTGGAGAGGAGGGAGTGCGTCCCGCCCGGCCACAGGAAACAGGATGGGCCAGGCAAGGGACTTCCCCATCAGGAGATGCCCTAGGAGCAGAGGGTGAGGAGCAGACGATGGCCTGCTCAGCCTCCCCCTTGCGGACTGTGGCCTGCACGCCGGTACCTCTGCCCCATCGGACCACAGGGAAAACACGAGTTGGGGCTTGCTCTACCTTGCCTCCCAAAGGGGAAAGAGAGTCTCCTGTAGGGGAGGAGCTGACTATGGCCTGCTCAGCCTCGTGCCCGACACGGACGATGGCCTGTGTTGCGGTCCTACAGGAGACGGCAGCTGAGGGACGGACGATGGCCTGTCCTGCCTCGTGCCCGACACGGACGATGGCCTGTGTCGCAGTGCTGCGGGAGGAAGTTGCTGAGGGACGGACGATGGCCTGTCCAGCCTCTTACCCGGCACGGACGTTGGCCTGTGTCGCGGTGCTACTTTGGGGGGAGACTGCAGGAGAGGAGCAGACGATGGCCTGTGTTGTGGCCCTGCAGAGGGTAAGCAACTGAGGAACAGATGATGGCCTGTTCTTCCTCGTACCCGGCACGGACAATGGCCTGTGCCGCGGCGTTGCGTGGAGTTGATAGGACAACTCCACCCCTGACCTGCGACCTGCCAACTGGAACTTTCCCCGGCGACTAGGTGTTTGTTACTGCTACCCTGGCGTAGTGTCGACTGGGAGCAAGAGGGGCGCCGGGGATTGATACAGGTGAGCAACTCCTGCCCGGAGCTGCTCCGTGTCAGCTGGCTTCGTGGGCTGGGGGTGTTGCTATCGTCTGCAGCCGATCCTCCTGACTCACGCATTTCAGAAATAAAATATCAATTGCTTAAGTGGTGACCGGATATTTCATCGTTGGAATCCTGCCATTTCTGTAACAACCAGTCTCATCGAAATTTTTGAAATGTTTGAACCTTCAGTTGTCTAGTTTTGATGTTTTGATTGGTGATGAGGAAGTCAGTGTTTCAGTTTTTATTTCATATGTGCCCAGCTCCATTCCCAGCATAGAGGCCTTTCAACTTTGTTGATTTAAAAAGCAACATTATTTCTTTCATGTGACTGAGGCCTTTAATCATATTTTTTCAGGTGTTGATAGGTCTGTTGACACATTCTGGGCCTAACTTGTTCTCTCGCTCGCTTTCTCACATTTCACACTTTCAGTGTGGACGCCTATTACATGTTACCAATGTTATATATATACCTGAAACAAGCAAAATATATATATTTTATGAAATGTATGACAAAGTAGGGTAGCAAAGTTCCAAAAAACACAGAAACAATGTCGAGGCAACATGGAATTTTATCCTGTCCACTCTCCACCTACCATACATATTCCTCAACAGCCCCATCTCCATTGCTCTTACTCTTAACTTTACATTTCCCTGTACATCATAATAGTTTCCATATGTTAGAGTAGACACTAAAACTCCTTCATGCAAGCCTCTTGCAACTGCTACACTCAAATCCGTTTCTTATCAAGTCCATCATAGCACAATCCATTTTCCTTGACCCTTCTCGGTGCCACACTACTTACTACATTTTTTGCATATTTACCTTCCTTTTCTATCGCTGCATCCAGGTACCTAATCATTCTGGCCATTTCAGGTCTCTTCATTCACCAGTCCCTACACCCCGCTATTAAAAAGACGGTGAGAAAAACTGAAAAGAATCAGAAAATAATCATCGTCATGTGGGAGCAAATGGTGTGGGGCGCATAGCCTCACTCACCTAATTCCATCCATGGGGTCCCTTCGTGCAACCTTCCAGGCAGTGTCTTTTCTCGCTTTAGATATCTCGTGATAGGAACGATTGACCTGCACTGGCCATGAACAATGTGGCGTTCACCTTGGTCTCCTCCACACTGGGTTAACTCTTTCTGTCTGTGAGCAGGCTCCCGGTTGTATCAGCAATACCCAATGATCCTGCAAAAGCACATAATATCAAAGGAGTTGATTTACCGCTTCAAGTGTCCATGTCTCACAGCCATAGAGTTTTGTCTTCTACACAAATAACGATAATGCCAAATTCCCATGTAGAGTGAATTCCTACTCCTGTAGACCAGACTGACACTATGAGAAATCTCATTGTCTGTATTGTTATGTACCGTACTATCGAGAAAAGTCGATCTTACCAAGACTTCCACGTTCTTACCACATGCTTGGACGAACCGAACTGCTTCACCCAAAAAGCTGTCAAATGTAAGAGACCTTTAATCCCAGTGGCTTCGCATTCTCGTGAAATTCTTTGAGGGCACTCGGTAGTATCT
>JAGKTI010017105.1:0-18796 GCA_018397915.1 Birgus latro | reverse complement strand
AATAATGATTTCACTGTCAGGGAGCTTCATGCTGCTCTTCTGGAGTGTAGAGATCCTGCTCCAAGGCATTTATAAAGTAATATTATATTATCAGTATAATTTTACTATTCCTCCTCAGTACACTTTAAATAGTTTTTCCCTGTTTCAATTTTTTTTTTTTTTTCGTCTGCTACTACAGCTGCTGCTATGAAGGTTTATTAGGAAAACCACTATATTCTTCATATTAAATGTGCCCTTTCTACCTCCTGTTTGCTGGCATGTAAGAGATTAACACTAGAACATGGCGCTAATTACGAAGCTGTGTTGTGGAAGGATGAAGAGCTTCCTTACTTTTTTTTTTCTTCCTACAGCTGTATTACTTTTTGTTCTGTCAGTGAGCAACGTGAAATGAATTGCAAAAAGCTGATTATCTGACCAAGTTATTGCAAGAGAACTTCTATCTGTCTATATATCGCCAGACACCTTAATCTCATAAGGGGTGGCCACAAACAAATCGCCTCCATGTCGCCCTGTCCCCTGCCATTTCACTGCCCTGCTCCCAGCTCACAACCCCTCTCTCTGAATCATTCTTAATACAATCTGTTGACCCCAAACACGCAAACGACTGTGGTCACCAGTCTTCTACTACTATTAGTACTACTACTGCTACTACTACTACTACTACTACTACTACTACTACTACTACTACTACTACTTCATCTACTACTACTAATACTACTTCTACTCCTACTACTCCTACTACTGCTGCTGCTGCTGCTGCTACTACTAGTACTACTACTACTCCTACAACTACAACTACAGCAACTATGACTGCTTCTACTAATATTATGACTACTTCTACTAATACTATCACCACCATTATGACTACTTCTACTAATACTATCACCACCATTCTGCTGCTGCTGTGCTGCTGCTGATTACGGCTACAACTACTACTACCACTACTACCAATACTGCTGGGTAAAGGAAAATGAAAGCTTCACAAAAGGCCACCCCTATATCCTACTATACTGCTTTTACGTTAACTTGGCCTTAAATTACAGTCTTTCCATCCTTAAATCTGAACTGTAGCAATAGATTAACACTTGAATATGGTGCTAATCATAAAGAAGTGCTATGGAAAGGATGTTGAGCCACAACATTGTCTCATTCTGCCACTGAGCTGCGTGAAATGAGCAGCAAAAGCACGAAAATCTAGGCCAAGTTAGCGTAAAAACAGTATAGTAACAATTCAACGTTACGTAGGTCCTTGAACATGCTTTCATTCTCCATACCCACTACTACTACTACTACTACTACTACTACTACTACAAAGACCTTCATCCACTCAGTTCCATCATCTTTAATAACAATAATCAAGCACACGTCCTCAGTATTAGAATC
Source organism: Birgus latro (assembly GCA_018397915.1). Taxonomy (NCBI): domain Eukaryota; kingdom Metazoa; phylum Arthropoda; class Malacostraca; order Decapoda; family Coenobitidae; genus Birgus; species Birgus latro. The sequence continues at coordinate 17,413 of JAGKTI010017105.1, read as the reverse complement.
CCAAATATAATGCAGTAATTTTTGGAAGTATAATGCACTCAAAGCTGTAACTTCTGGGAGTTTAATGACCTCAGAGCTATCATTTGTGGAAGTATAATGCATCCAAAGCTATAATTTGCTACTATATTGCACTCACGAAATAAACAGCTATAATTTGTGGAACTATATAATGAAGAGAATGAACTATACTTCCAAGATAAATTTCTTTGGCCCCATCAACGCCAGTGACTGTGGTCTACATCCAGTTACTACTACTACTACTACGATACTACTACTCATTACTACTTCTACTAATGCTGCTACTACCACTACTACGATACTACTACTCATTACTACTTCTACTAATGCTGCTACTACCACTACTACGATACTACTACCATTATTACTACTTCTGCTAATGCTGCTACTACCACTACTATGATACTAATACTGTCGTGCCGCTACCCAGGTGTCGTTACGGTATTTCTCGGGAATATATTCTCCCGTATTTAATAATGAATGGTAACGTGGTCTAAATCCGCCTCGACACTGGCAACGCGCGACATGGGGGACTTCACTAACATGCCACTACACACATGTACTTAGAACTGGGAACTGGGAGAAGTGAAAAAGTAATATGGCTTTTCTAGGCTTTAATTACAAAATAGTATTTACAAAAATCTACAAATAACTCTGAGGTAATTCCCACCTCATTTCACTTCACGTGCAAATGTACCTAAAAACCGCACATACACGTCTACTCTTAAATCACTTGAATACTAACACTATTTTAATAAAGCAAAGCCAGTCTTGTAAAAATCACTAGTGCTGTTATATATATATAGCACTCTTTAACTCACTCATATATATGAAATCACTGTTACATCAGTATAAGAAAAACACACTTAAACATTTAAAATCTTAACTCCTTCCGTTTCAAACTAGGAGTCCTTACTAGTTCTTAACTCCTTCCGTTTTCTAACTAGGAGTCCTTACTAGTTCTTAACTCCTTCCGTTTTCTAACTAGGAGTCCTTACTAGTTCCCAGACGACAGACAAATAAATAGCACTGCTAGTCGGTGGTACCCGCGGTCACAAAGCATGTACTTTCACTTACTACCAGTAGTGCTCTCATTGCTGGCTCCCTGGAACTTTACGTTGGCTATACAGCGACGTCTCTGCACCAAGCACGCCAGGCTGCCTCACCGTTCACAGGGACCCTCCTCCAGGCTCTAGTCTGCTCTCCTCCAGGCTCTAGTCTGAACTGAGGTCTGTACCCCTTTCTGGCCTCAGAAGGTTGCCGATATTCGCCAGCGGGTCATGTGGGGTGTGGTGGGTGATGACTTCACCCACTCACCCAACGCCGTCACCCACATATCACCCGCTTCATCCACCGTAGAGGCCCTATCAGACTCGCTGCGTCAGCTCGGTTCTCACACCGCAAAATCCCGTAGTCAGCACACGCTCTCACGGTCTGAACTGCCTAGCCAACACTTTTCCTGTGTAAACAACTCGACCAACACCACCCGCACTACCCCTCTCTCTCTCTCTCTCTCCTCCTTCCTCCATTTATTTCTTCCTCTCAACCTCTCTTCCTTATTCCATCTCCCTATTGCCCACAGCTGTACACAGAATCCATCGAATCTCTACTCTTTCTCCCCTGTCCGCGTTTCATCCTAAACTCACGTCCGGCAGGCGGTGTCACTTGTACACCTGTCACAGCTGTGTGTCTTACATCTGCCCGAGGGGATGCATGTCGGCTTCCCGACAATACCATTATTACTACTTCTGCTAATGCTGCTACTACCACTACTACGATACTGCTACTCATTACTACTTCTGCTAATGCTGCTACTACCACTACTACGATACTACTACCATTATTACTACTTCTGCTAATGCTGCTACTACCACTACTATGATACTAATACCATTATTACTACTTCTATTAATGCTGCTACTACCACTACTACTTCTGCTACTAATGCTGCTGTTGTGACTACTGCCGCTGCTACTAACAATACTAATAACAATTATAGCAAAGCATTCAGGGGTCGAATGCTAATTGCCTGCCAGATATGCTGTTGGCCAAGTTACGAACTATTTACAAACAAATGTGAAGAAATTCGCAAAACTCTACGGAATTCAGTCAGCGCGATTCACACAAAAAATCAAAATAAATAAATAAATAAATAAATAAAAATTGACCTATGACAGCCATTTTGGTGATCTTGACATTGGCCCCGAGTGCCCATTTTCGAACTCATCCAAAATTTTGGCCATATGTTGTTACCCTGAAGGTTTCACGTTGATACCTCAAGCTGTTCATGAGATACAATGGTGCTAAAGGCGGGCGATAAAAACTAGTTGACCTTTAGCAGTCATTTGGGTGACCTTGACCTTGACCCCGAGTGCCCATTTTCGATATCGTCAAAACATTTGGCCATATCTTGATACCTTGCAGGTTTCATGTTGATAGCTCAAGCCGTACGCGAGGTATAGTGATAACAGATATACAGACAATGGTAACACACACACACACACACACACACACACACACACACACACACACAGATACGGGGAAGAACATTATCGTTCCGCCTTGCTAAAGGCGGTAGGTAGGCAGGTAGGTAGGTCGAGAGAGAGAGAGAGAGAGAGAGAGAGAGAGAGAGGATATTTCATTATTATAACAAATAATCATTAAGCTGTTTTACAGATATCAGTGATCATACCAGCAAAACAATGAAGACCAGTCGGACCCACCAGCTGCTTGTGGTAGCTGTGTCTGTTGCCGCAGCTTCAACTCTTGGCCATTCTTCAGGTATAAATTTGATTCACACAGACACACACACACACACACACACACACACAAATCCATACCTCCACGACTCCATGAACCACATCTCCACACATACCCATATCTACACACATACCTCCAGACACCACTTGCCAATATCATAATAAAAAATAACACAGTATATAACGAAGAGATTAACGTTTTATTTTTTACTGTTAATTCCATAATTGTCAGAACAACTGTGTTATTCCTGTTAGTAAGGAAACAATTATATCGTTACGATAGTGAGTCGCAGGAAGATATGAGTGCTGATTTTACTTGCAGATATCAAAGACGTCATGACAGACTCAACGCACATGGTTGGCTCAGTATTTTCAACACTGTTACAAGATAAGAATTGCGCCATCCTGCTCTCCGACGGTTCCCTAACACACGACACCATATTCAAGGTAACTTTAGAAGAAAGCAAATGAATTAGTCTGTGATTTGATCACGGTTTTTCCAAGAAATACAGCTGTAATTCACTTAACTTTATTCACTGACAACAAAAAGATATGCGACCTAAATACATTATAGATTACCACTCTATTTACCTGCTTTATTCAGGCTAATACCAGATGATTTTGCTTAAGTGAGAGAATTCACAGAGTGAAAGAGTTAAGTGCTATTCTCATCATCCTTATCGCCTTAATAAACATACTATTAGGCATTAGACCTACATGACGCAATTTCCGTGTTATTCTTGTTATCTCCACGCGAGTTACTTAAGTTTAGGAAAGACTTTTGGTAATGTATGTATATATAAAATCAACACTTCACCCCTGCAATGCAAAATGTCTTTCTAAATCTTAAAACAAAAAAAAAATCTTGAGGAGCAAGAATATAATACAAGAAACGTACTAGAGTTCAGGAAAGTAATCTTGAAGTCAGGGTTCAGTTTCTTGGATAAACTGATGCGAAGCTTTGAGTTCACTCGCGACAGTGCTAGGGCTCTTGCCAAACCAGCTCTTCAGGGATGGTAAGATCAGACAGGCAGACAAAAGACAGAAAAACAGACAAACACAATGCTGCTTAATTGCCTTTCCAGTGAACTGATCAAAGATTTTTTGTGTTGCAGATATTTTTGTTTTTATAATAATGACATTCTATTTGGATTACTATATACTATAATGCTAATATCTCGGTGTCTGTAAAAGTCACTGATAAATCAGAAGTTAGTCGCAGTATAACAATGATTCTGTACATCCGCAGTAAATAAATAAATAACTTTCATGTGATACAGTATTATACTTTATTGTGCTGGACACGTAAAAACAAATTTATAATCTAGATGGACGTGCTGCGATCAGCGTGGGGTGTGGGTGTGTTTGAGGTAATTCTGGATGGTCTAAACTCTACCGTGGCACAGACACAGCTCTCCCAGGTGGTTGATCAGGCTCGCAAGGTATGGGAACCAACAAAATATATCATATCATATATACAAAGTTCAACAGTGCAGCGGACCAGAAACTCGGACCAGAAATGTAATAAATGATAGCTATATAAAATGCACCATTAGTCTAATAGTGTCTTAACACTGGGTCGACGCTACGTGAGGTAGGCAGAACGCCCGAGACTTTAACAGGTACTTTTGCACAGTTGCCCGTTACTGCAGTTCTGATCCAGGAAACTTCTGGTCCGCCACACAATAGACATTTTAATCATACTCTCCATCACCTGCAATAGGCTAAGAGGAAAGACATCGTCAGATACTGGTTAAACACTTAAACTGTGCCCCACTGGTTCACAGGCTGTCCAACAATACCTAACTGCCCAGTGCTTGTCCCTGGCCATCTGTCACATTACGGCTATTCCGGCACAACGCAGCTACACAATCGCTTAGTTCTCTTTTAATGTGTATTTGAGCGTGTTTCTGTGTATTTATGTATTTCAAATTATGTTAATGTTTTGCCCTGCCCTCTGTATATTTCAGGCATGATGTAGGTAAACGGTCAACTAGAAGTCTTGAATCGTGTATTATGTATTGGTCCTTTTACCTGAAGTATTCATGCGATCGACTAGTACCCTTGTATTTAGTATTTCTGTATGTATTTAAATATGTAGTAATATACATCCCCGCCCCTCAGCATACTTTTCTACAGGTATAAGGTCTCGAGCCCGTCATTCAAAGCGGTACAGTTACCAAGTGATTAAGTAACACTATTTATCACCATCCTATGGGTGTAGCAAAATGCTATACAAGCACAGGTCAAATTCTGTGTCGTTAGCGAGCTACAGTTCCTGGTTTCCTTTAAAAACGAATTATGAGGGAGATCATATTTGCCTAGGACATAATCAGTAATTAAAGCTCCTTAACCAGAAAAAAACTGTACCAATATGAATGTAGTGTCATGGATTAACCAATCATGCAAAATATTAACCTCTGAAGTTTCTTATACATATCCAAGATCCTTTACACGGATCATCATTTCGCCAATTAATAATGCCCCTTAGTATCTATTCATAGCCAGATCTTTCCGGTATCGGACGAGCATTTTTTTAAAAATAGATTTATGCCTGTCAAGTGCTGTTGTTTGCACCTGATACTGTGTTGTTAAGTGAAGACGAAGGGGACCTACATGGCTTGGTGGATGAGTTTGGGAGAGTGCGTTAGAAACGGAATCTAAAGTCGAATGTAGGGAATAGTAAAGTTATGGTCTTCGGGAGAAGTGAAGTCAGTGAATGTACAGTGAGGTTGGATGATGAGGAAATGGAAAATGTGAGTGCGTTTTAGTACTTGGGTAGTATGATGAGTAAGGATGGAAGTTTAGAGGGTGAAGTGCTTGACAGGGTACAACAAGGAAGAAAGGTTGCTTGTTTCTTGAAAGCAGTGAAAAAGAAACAGGGAAGTGAGCATGGAGGGTGAAAAGTTACTACATAACAGTGCTGTGATACCAACTCTAACGTATGGATGTGAAGCTTGGACCTTGTTGGAAGGACAGAAGTCAAGAGTGAGAGCAGTGGAAATGAATTATTTGAGAGGAGCATGTGGAGTCACATGGAGACACAGACTGACAAATGAGGAAGTGAAGGAGCATTGTGGTGTGGATGTGGATGTGATAGGAAGCGTTAGGAGAAACGCACTGAGGTGGTTTGGCCATGTGGAGAAGATGGAGAGAGAGAGAAACTGACGAGGAGAGTGAATGTGAGTGAGGTGGAGGGGGGGAGAGGGAGGGGGAGGCCAAGGATGACATGGAGGGATGGAGTGAAGAGGTATATGAGAGAGGGGGTGTGAACTGAGAGCAGGGCAATGAAATGGCCGGGGACAAGGCGACATGGAGGCGATTTGTTTCTGGCCACCCCTTACGGGATTGAGGCATCTGGCAATAGATAGATAGAAAGAAAAATAGACTGTCAAGAGCACAAGAATCATTAAGCATTATTACTGGTTTATTATTTAAAAACAGATTTATGCCTTCCAAGTACGCAAGATTCATTAAGTCAGACTACTACAGGCTTATCTGAGGAGGAGATTTTTTGTGAACTCTACCACTCTCTTTTGATATTATTTTCCTGTATGTTATCCAATAATGTTGTTATACAAGATGTAGAAATATCGAACAGGTTAATCATCTGTATTGTGCAAAATACGAGTTTATCTTCAAGGAAGTGCTACACAAAAGCCATTTTAATCTGATGATAATGTTACCCTGGACTAAATGTCTCTAAACCTTCAGATATAATGTATATAATTCTCTTAGTTTTAATTTAGAATTTATTTTACATAAACACAAATTGTACAAGAGCAAGCTTCACGGTGGGAGGAAGCATGATAGGCCAAGAAGATTGTGGACAGTCAGTGTGTGGGCAAGCAAGGGATGGCGGGTGATGAGGCCTTGGAAGTGACGGCGAACTGAGCTGGTTGGAAGAATTTTTTTGTAGGAGTGAATGATGAGTATTTGGCATAGTCATTCTTGTTTGAGTTATTTTGTTCACACACACACACACATACACACACACACACACGGGTAAAACTTTGACCTTGTCGTAGCCTTGACAGTTCTACCAGGCTGGGTTTAAATCAACTGAAAACTGCTTGAGTTGCCCTTGCCCTGTAATCTTGGCTATTGATCTTTCCCTCTGGTATTGACCTTTGAATGTTTGTTTTCATTTCGTCCCTTCATTCATGGTTTATCTTCAGCTCTCTCACTTTCGTCTAAATCTGCCTAAGTTGACATGCTATGTGACTTTTATCTTTGGTCATTTATTCTTAAAATTTAAAGAATGAAAAAAAATCGTTCCCTTTCTGACCTCATCCCTTCCACCAATTTTGGTTACAATCAGACCTGAATTGTTTGGGTTATTTTGATATCACACACGCGCGATGCCCTGTTACCAGCATATTTGACTAACTGTTCTTAAAACTGAATCACATCATTCCAGTCTTACCAACAATTTTGGTTTAAATGACAGAAAAACATAAAAACGTTTTTTTCTAGGTCAACGTTTGACATACACGTGTAACTTAGATCACTTACCTATTGCTCCTTCCCACCTTCTAGCCCAATTCACCTTCACTTCCTACACTCCCCCTCGAAACCCTCTCTCCTCCCTCTGTCCTACTCCTTTCCTTTCAACTGTCTGTCTGGCTACACTCATGAGTACATTCATTCATTTACTGCATGATGTGCAAAATACCTATGTTATTCATAAATCACTACGAAATGAAGATATTTTTAAAAGCTGCATTTTGATGTACAAAGCAATAGCGTCATAAATTTCTGTTCCCTCAAATATAACAGTTTCCAGTGGTACACAGTCAACAAATCAATAGAACTTTGGCAAGTGCAGCAATCTTTGACATTAGAGCAACGGCCAGTGAGCATCAGTCGAAGTGAAGGGGTTAGGATTGGGGGATCAGTCACTTGACCCCGAGTGCCAGTGCATGAGCAATATTCCAGCATGAGCAATATTCCATTTACATCTGAGCTTGAATCCATATGTGACAGACTGGGCTGAAGTGTCTTATCCAACTATTTCACCAGGCATTCACTTCTTGCATATATACTTATTAGCCAATAAAGTAAACAATTTCTTTGAGTGCAGGTAAAGTAAGATACAGTTATGCCAACATACAGAAAGAAACCACGAAATCCATTTGTGAGTAGAAGTCTTTTCATTTCACCAATACCCACATGCAAATACAAAAAAATCCTTGTCTAGGTATACCTGTTTCATCCTGACAATACATAGCAGTGTGAAAGCTACTTTCACGATATGCGATACTCAGCTGTTTATCAATGTAATATAAATAGATACGGAGGCTGTCATGGCGCGTGACAGTGGTGGTGGTGAGTGATAACCCAGCCTTCCTCACTGTCTTCGCTGAGCAGTCTCTCAAGGGCCGCCTTCTGGCATGGTGGACGAGGCTACTGGTTGTGACTCGCCGGCCCAAGGAGCAGCTTGCGACTTTACTTGCTTCTCACTGGACTTTCTCAATGATGAACACCATGGCACTGAATATCAACCCATCTCCAGAAAGTAAAGGGTAAAGATGCTATATTCAGTACTATATAAAGGACAGACATTTACACAGATGTGTCAGCATGGTTTCATCTCTTTTTGTCAGAACAAGGGTACTCGTATTTTGACATATTTTGTGCTACTGAAACTCCAGGGAAAATGATGACCTATAAAATTCTTAACCCTTTTCAGCTACGTGTTGTTATATGTCACTGTCATATTTGGCATCTTTATAAGTCTGTATGTTAAGGGTGGCTCACACGGTGCTGATTTTATTCGCTGTTCACTGTCGTTTGTACTAGCAGTCTGCCTATCAGCAGCGAATTGACGAGTTCAGAATTCGCCAGCTAACAGAGCCCTCACACAGTGCTGGTAAAACCAGGTTATTCGCTGGCGTTTTGGAAGAAAATTCCACAGCCCGGCATACAGTGTCATGGAGTCAGAGGTGGTTCCTGCAGGTATTGTGCTCTGTGCACGAGCAATCCAGGCTGAAATAGTGGCTGATGTTCAGAAAAAGAAGCAAGGGAGAAGAGTATGGGTGCGAAATTGTTTAAGAAGAATACAGCTTCAGGGAGCGTCAAACAATTTATTGAAGGTGATAGCACTAGAGGACAGGGTGGCCCATTGCAAAGTGTTAAGATTATCGGCGGGAAAGTTTGATGAACTGTTGGTGATGGTGAATCCAACAATAGAAAAACAGATCACACTGATGGGAAGCCAAATTTCACAAAGAATCAAACTAGAGATCACTCTCCGCTTCCTGGAAACAGGGGATTCATTTGGGTTTCTGCAGCTGCTGTTTCGAGTTGCAGCCAATACTATTTCCGCACTCCTGATAATCTATCTACTGAATGAAGAAAGAGAAATCCACGCAAACTTTTAGCTAAACAAAGCAAAATACGGAATTAGGGGGGCAACGAATGCACGATATCAACTCACGCGACACACTGCTGTGCTAAACACAACCGCTGCTGGCTTGCACATGTGCAGATGGCACATAATTCAAATCTACCTCGCGATTTCATTCACTGGAGCCCTCACACGGTGCTTATTTACAAGCTGCTGGTAAAATCAGCCAATTAATTCACCACGAAGTTGAAGATTTTCGACTTTAGCAGCTTCCCCGGCGTTTTGACATATCGTTCGCTATTGATTAAATACACTACTCACTTTAAAACCTTGTGAAAGCAAATGCATAAGTGAATACAACGGAAAACAGCGAATAGCATTTACGTCAGCTCCTTGTGAGGTATCCTTTAGAATTTATATTTAAGATGGCATTAGCATCCTGATAGTAAGTTATTTTGCCAAATTTCCCAATGTCTAAAATAGCTTTGTGGACGCAGGCTTACAACATAATTTGGCACAAAACACAAACTAAAATATTTTTTATTATGCAGTTGTCGGCACCTACATATGTAATTATAGTGAATTAAAAGGTTACCATATGATGGGTGAATTTTCATGCATAAATTTCAAAAATTAAAGAAGATGGAACTATAAGTACAAAATGTGTAGAACTGCTCTACCACCGTATTTATATTTACATACATACGAACATGAATATGTAAGGTCAGGTTTGTGGATCTACTACTGGTACCAACCAGTTCCATATGTCTCATGTTCAGAACATTGGTGACCAAATCCACAATCCCTAGTTTTACCTAGTGAGAAGGGCGACTGAATGATTAATTGACTGTTCCGACAATAACCTGGCGCCGCAACAACGAGGTTATATGACGCCAAAAGGCTATCTAATTAATCTAACAAAAACATAAATTAACACCAGATTAAAAATTAATTAACCCTTAGATGCAGGAATGGGGCTGGAAGACCCGGCCAGTATTTAAAAGTTTTTTGTTTCTCTTAATTTTACATCTGGTTTTTATTTCCTAGCTATTCTCCTAAAATTTATTTATGATTACATGGGAGAAATAAAATTTGAAAAATATCTGTTATCAGAGAGGAAATAGTGGCATATTGACCCTTACTCCTAATTTCCAGAACCTGGATCCAGAAGACTCCGGTTCCCTATAGTGTGCTTTCTCCTTCAACAATGATCAGGCTATGTTCGTAATTTGTGTGAATATTAGCTTGCTTGCCACCAATATGCTTGTAATATGTGTAAATGTTAGCTTGCTTGGCTATGCTTGTAACTGATGTGAATTTCCTTGACATGAGTAATTGACGTGAATTTGTTCATTCTCTCGACAGTATGCACTGATGATTGACAGTAAATTAATAAACGCACTTATGATTAGTAGTGGACGATAATGGAGTATTTCTTTCCATTCAGAATGTAGAAAAGGAAACATCTGGGAGCAATGTGTTTCAAACTGCCATATATCATAGAACCCAAGTGACTGTGTGACTGTAGATGAGCAGTTGATGCCTTTTAGGGGAAAAGCAAGTTCCTTCAATATATGCCAAGTAAGCTTGCAAACAATGGTATAAAGATTTTCTGGCTCTGTGATTCAAGGAACTAATATGCTCTTGTTGGGACTGTCTACCCTGGATAACAAACTGGTGAACAGGTGATGAGAAATCTAGGATCAAGTATTGTGCAGCAGTTGTGTAGTAAACTCAGTGACAGTGGTCGTATTGTTACAATGGACATTTCACAAGTGTTCCACTTGCTGAAGCACTTCTCCAGAAAGATTTAACACTAGTTGGTCAACTTCGGCAAAACTAGCCAGACATTCCTCCTGTTATGAAAGCTTCAAACCACTGAGAAGTATTCCGAACTAAATTTGGATTTAAAAAAAAAAACGTTGTCATGGTGAGTTATGTGCTAAAGAAAGGAAAGGCTGTAATACTGTTTCACCATGCCTCACGATACAACCGTTGATGAACAAAGAAAAAGAAATCCATTATAATCAAGTACTACAATGAGACGAGGAGGAGCTGATGTAATGGAACAATTTGTGAGAACTTATTCATGCAAGAGACAATCAAGGATATGGCCTATGGTTATGTGGTACAGAGTTTTTGATGTGGCAAGTCTAAATGCGTTCATTTTGTCCCAATCACATCCAGATTTGGAGCAAAACCAGGCAGGCACACAAGAGTCGTCTGTTCCTGAAAGAACTGGTAAAGGAGCATGTTACCCCACAAATGAAAACCCAGCTGGAAAATACCTCCAATCTTCCTTGTACTGTTTTCACCTCAATGGAGGGGTGTGGGGTAGTACAGGCAGAACCTGCTCCATTCTCTGATCCTGGCCTGGTCAAGATGAAAAGGTGTCACTTTTGCTCTGCAAAACGGGATAGGAAAAGCTCAATGACTTGTCAGAAATGTCGCAGTCATGTGTGTAAGGAATACATCAATGTGGTTTGTTTTACGTGCATGGGCTAAAATACACTTGATCTGCTAAGAGTTTATAATGGAACAGAAAATATTTTTATTTTCTTTCGTTATGGTATGATATGGTATGGTGGTCATGGTTTCATATGGGTCTCACAGACCTGATTACTGAAAGCATGTAAAATTTCTGTTTTAGCTATAAAAAAAAAACATGTCCAATTTTTCCCATTTTTTCTCATTAGCCTGGAGCTATATTTTCTGAATGCATATAAACCTATGAAAAAACTAAGAACGAGTTTACACCACACTTCAGCAGTTTGTGATAAGTACTTCTGAAGTTCAGATTATATGTTTTTCATTTACATTTTTTTTTTAATTTTGTGTTTAAAAATATACTCTCATGATACCTAACAGGTTGCATGCAACATTTTCAATTAAAGTAACACATTACATTAATTATTAACCAGCCCAGTCCCGACCGCTTTTTTACCCACCACACCTCCAGAACCCGAACGATTTTCAACGGTTTTTTTTTTTTTTTGCTCAAATCTTCGCTTTTGGTGAGAAACATCGAAAATTCAGCAAGAAAGCGCTCACCTGAAGTGAAAAATATTCTAAACGGGTAAGAGAGCCCTCACCTGACTACCGTTTTTTGTCATGCCGCGTTCCATGAAATACGATCCCATTGCGAGGGGAACTTATCCAAAACCGCACAGCCTCGTAGATATTTATTTATTTGTTATGAATTTATACGTAGTGCAAGAGTACATTGCTTTTCACACAATAATATAGGCGATATAAACGTTTTTCCCTTACTAAATACATCAACATATTGCACCTAACTTGGTGATGTTATCCCCTCATTACTTCTGTTCATTACTAACTCTGGTGTCACATAATCTTTGTCCTCCACATCAGGAATCACTTTCGCCTTGAATTTCGTCATCAGAGAGACCGTGGTGCTACGTGTCTTTACTGGCCAGGTCACTGCTAACAGGTGAGTTGTGAGAAAATCGCGCACCCCCCGAGGGGGGGGGTGTTGAACAGGGTCAGGCGGTGCCTGGCTGGGGGTAGAGGAAGGTCTCCCACATATGTCTACCAAAAATCACCCGCGAATCTTGAAAAATGTGCAAATGACGAACCCTGCAATTGACTGACGCATGATGCACGTCGGTGAGTCTCAGCGTGAAAGAAAGTTGTGACGTGCATCGTACGTCGGGGGTCCGGGCAGGTTAAAGGTGATTCATTGCCCGTAATTAATATAATTAGTAAGCATGTCTCCCAGACCCAAACACTGGAATGGTGTGAGGGTGGGACATGTCTGCATCCAAGGGTTAAAAACACACAAAAAAGGAACCACGCCATTTATAAAAAGCAACTGATGACAATAGAAAAGGGAAAGCAAGAAAATCATAAAGCAAAACCAGGAAAATACGCTAAAACATTAAAAAACTGAAGAACACTAAATTTTATAAAGAAGCCTGGCTGCCCACACAAAGGAGAGACCTCCTCCAGTCATAGAACAGGCATCCCCACCAAGCACTGAGGAAAGACAGAATTACCCAACACCAGCCCTGTGCCCAGTGAGGTACTGACAGTGCAAATCCCCAAGACTGGGGCATTCATCCACCACATGCCAAACAGTCAAGGGGACCAAGCAATCCTCAAAGACAGGAGGGGGAGACCCCTCCACTAAATAGCCATGAGAAGAACAGGTGTCACCAATAAGAAGACTCCACAAGGCCATCTCCCACTGGTGAGATAGATAATTGTAAGAGCCCACTGTTGGACAAATGGCACGTAACTTTTTGGCTTCCTCTGCATCCCAACGCTCCTGCCAACAAACTCATCCATGAACAACCAGATGGAAAGCCTGAAGCAGGGAGCCGTCCCAAGACAGCAGCCGGACCAGACACCACTGCCTTAGCCAGAGAATCAGCACGTTCATTCTCTATTACCTCTACATGGGCCGGGACCAAACAAAACTCTACTTCACACCCAGGGTGCTTGAGGAAGAAAAGCCGGTCGAGAATTCAACAGCCAAAGGCTGAGGAGAGGCAAACGAGCCCAAGGCTAAAAGTGCTGTTTGAGAGTCACCATATATAGTAAAAGCATTGTCTTGGTGGACAAAAATGAGCTATCTATCAATCTATCTATTGCCAGACGCATTAATCCCATATGGAGTGGCCACAAACAAATTGCCTCCATGTTGCCCTTTTCCCCGCCACTGCCCTGCTTTCAACTCACAACCATCTCTCTCATACACCTTTCCACTCCATCCCCCAATTTAAATTGCATATAGCTCTGCAGTGAAAACTGAAGAATGATATGGAAGACTACCACCATGGCAAAAATGGTGGAAATACAACCCCTAATCCCGCACCAGAAGGAGACATGGACCCGTCAGTAAACACTGGGACAGAGCCTCTATGTTGTACCGAGTGTTCCAAAAATACATGACGAAGGTACTCAGGTGGGACACTATCCTTTGAACCCTCGTAATATTTACAAAAACTCACATCAGGAAGAAGCCAGGGAGCAACCCTTGGAGTTTGTATGGTACAGATTGAAACTGAAGCCAAATTGAATTCAGTCACTGCTTCTCGAACCCTATACCCCAAAAGATGAGGCATGCAAAGGATCTTGGCTAAAGTAGGAAGGAAAAGACTGCCGTGTCACACAGGCACTGGTCAAAGAATCAGGGAGCGAAGAGCCTTGTACCAACAACACACCAACAATGATTGACGTTGCAGGTTAGCACGGGAAAAACAGCCTTCAGCAACAGCTTGGGATTAGTGATGATCGAAAAGCACCCGTAGCAAGGCAGAGACCAGCATGATGTACTGCATCTAAAGTCTTGATTCTGGCTAGTGTAGCTGATGAGTAAACCATAAGCTGGTTTGGAGCTTGATATAGGTGGAGATGAGTCCTACAATCAGCACCGCAAGAAGTGTGAGCCAGGACTATCAGTAAAATAAGAGAATGCACACAGAATACCTTCAGGGTCTTCAGATGAGGAACCCAAACTGCAGTCAAACACTGGACCAAGAAATCCTTTCTCCTCCTCACATTGCAGTCTCCTGCTGGTCAAGGTTAGGTGAGGATCTGGGTGAACACCCCTAATCCTGCAGTACTGTATAGAAATGGTCTTTGATCTAGAAAAACGAAAACCATGGGAATCTGCCTAGGCAGAGATCATATACAGTGTGACTTGTAATCTTATCTTTACAGCAAGCATCCAAGAACCTGTATACCAAATAGCCAAATCATCCACATAGAGGGATGAGGACACGCCTACTGGCAAAGAATTTATAATACCATTAAACGCTACTGCAAACAAAGGCTCATTAAGGACTCTTCCCTGAGGGACACCCTCCTACTGAACTTGTGGCGCTGAGAAATAGCAACCCACATGAACCCTAAACTCCTGATCAGTAAGAAAGTCTCTGATCAACATTGGTAGGCAACCACGCATACCAAAGGCATGAAGTTCTTGCATGATGCCATAGCACCTAGCTGTGTCATAAGACTTTTCTGAGGCAAAAAATACAGCAACAAGATGTTGAGAAGCGGCAAAAGCCTCACAGATCGAAGTTTCATGTCTAATAAGGTTGTCTGTATCATAGCTAAGTTTCCAGAAGCCACTCTGTGAGGTGGAGAGTAAGCCACCCCTCTCCAGACACCACAAAAACCTGACAGTACTCATTCTCTCAAACAGCTTAGACACACAGGAAGTCAAATTGAGTGGACGATAACTAAAAGCATTAGAAGGATCTTTCCCTGGCTTTGGAATGGGAAGGACAGTAGCCATCTTCCAACCAATAGGCAGACAAGCTTTATTCCACACCCTATTAAGGAGGCCTAATAAAAAGTCAAGAGATCAGGAGGGAGGTGACGAAGCGTGGCATTATGAAATTAATCAGGCTTGTAGCAGTATCTCTGCACTCCAGAAGAGCCGCAAGAACTTCTCCGACAGTGAAATCAATAGTATAAGACTCACCACCACGAGAACGGAAATCAAGACTCGTTCCGTCCTGATTCAACAGAGTACCTGCAGATGGCCTACACAGATCCTTTGCAAAACTTAAGAATAAACTGCCATGGAAAAAACAACTGTCGAAGGGGCACATACAACTGCCCTTCAAATCCGTACAACAGGAGGGGCAGATGGAGATAATCTGCCAGAGATCTTCCACACCCTCCTCCACACCAAAAACAGAGGGGTGGAAGAAGTAACCGTCGAAATATATGATCTCCACGAGCTACTGTGCACACTTTTCCAAACCCATCGATAATGAGCACGTGCCTTCTGAAAAGTAACTTCCAGGAAGACAACATTAATACTGGCTCGAAAGCAGCGGACAGCAACTTTGTAGTTCCTTCTTGCTGCAGCAAAATCTTTATTCCACTTGGGAAGACCCCAGATGTCCTAGGGATAGAGTGAACCCCAGCCAGGAAGAGAGTGAAAATAAAATGTTCATTTGCATCGTCAACAGTTGGAAAACCATAAACAGTACAAGAAACCTCACTGAGCTCTGAAAATAAAGGCCTGTCAGCCCTGTCAGTACACCAACTCGGAACATTGGTCACAGGTACAGCACGGGAAAACTGGACTACAACAGGATCGTGATCATTTCCATGCAGATCATTCAAAACTTCCCATGAAAAATGAAGAGCACAGTGAGGAGACACAAGTGCGAGATCTACGACAGATAAGGTACCAGTCTGGATATGGAAGTGGGTAGGGTCCCCATTATTGAGGACAATTAAATCATTATTCTCAATCAAAAAAGCAACACTCTCCCCACAAGGGTTATAAACTGTATCACCCCAAAAGGGATGGCATCCATTAAAATCCCCAAGGAGAACACAGAGAGACAGCAACTGGTCAACAAGGCATTCCAAAACTGTAGAATCTAAAGGTACGGAAGGAGGAAGATAAACACAACTAATAGTATACACTTTCTCCATGTGCAGTAGAACCATAACCACTTGAACGGAAGACCATCAACCAAACACAGTACAAGGTACATCAGTGCGAGTAAAATGGCACAAACACCACGATGATCACTAGCCAGTAGAGGTGACACATGAAAGGCAGCATATCCACTGTGGGTGGGAAAAGGCCTACCATCAACCACAGTCTCCTGCAGACAGACACAAAGGGGGTTAAAAGTAGGAACTGCAACTCCTCCCAACTGGCCATGACACCTCAATAATTCCATTGAAGCAGAACAGGCAAAGTGTTAGCCATTTTTATCCATAGGTCTTGGAAGGTGGGTAACGAGACCCACCAGGATGGGGATTATTATTTAAAAGGAGTTGAAAGGCTTTACCAGACCCACAGTCGACCTTTCCTACAGATGGTGGCTATGCCCCGGGGATCCTTGTAGGAAAAGGAGGGACCGAAACAGTCTCAGCTGAAGAGACACCATGTGAGGGTGGTAGCTCAAGTGCAGATTAATCACCTCCGCCTCAACAAGGGGAGGTGCAGGAGGAGCAGGACAAACCACCAGCACACCAGAGTATGTAGAAGAAAGCTTTGTGGGGAGTATCTCATCAGAGAGGGACTCTGATGATCCCCGGACATGTTTTGATGAATGAACTTTTGTGAGGCGATCAGATTCATTGTGACTGGCCATCACCACAAATGGAGGCACACCTCTTTCCTCAGACACTGTTGATTCAAGAGGAAGAGGGGATTCTGATTACATCGGCACTGAATTAGGAATCACAGTCTGAGTTTGTGGACGGTCACAATGGTGTCGCAGCGCTGCCTTGGTGCTGAAATGATATTTATCTCGGGAATATTATCCTCCCGTATTTAATACTG
>JAGKTI010017104.1:0-18799 GCA_018397915.1 Birgus latro | reverse complement strand
TGTGTGTGTGTGTGTGTGTGTGTGTGTGTGTGTGTGTGTGTGTGTATCTGTTCCCATTATATCTCATGAACGGCTTGAGCTATTAACATGAAAAATTCAGGGTATCAAGCTATGTCCAAAATCTTGGCTGAGTTCGAAAACGGGCACTCAGGGTCAAGGTCAAGGTCACCAAAATGGATTCCAAATGTCAAATAGTTTCTATCACCCGCCTTTAATACCAATGTGTCTCTCATGCAACCTTCAGGATATAAAGGAATAGCCAAAATCTTGGACTTGGCCAACAGCATATTCTGGAGGGGAGATTAGGAATCGGCTCCTGAATGGTATTCTTTCATTATTTGAGCAGTTTTATCAACAAGAGAGACAGGGGAGGCCTCCTCTGTGCAAGTGAGAGTGTAGTTAAGAATCTGTCATGAAACTGAAAAATGCTTTCAAATTTTGCAAAAGAACAAAAAAAGATAATCTTAAAACATCAGCCTGTTCCACTAGTTATTTCTACAGCTGTATTGTACAACATCTCGCACAGGATTACTATTCAGAGAATATATGATTGTTTAAACTTCCATAGACGGCAGTCATGTTCAAAAATTAATAAAACTGGTATCACAGTGCTGCAGTATTATTAGGGTACATCACATTGAAGAAATTTATCACAGAGGAAGCTATCGGTACTAAGGTAAGAAAGCAGCTGGCTTGGTTGACTACATTTAAAAATCAGTAAGAAATAATTATGGAAGTATGTTTATGTATAAGATGATAATATGTAAGTAGTACTGTTAATAGCTAATATAGAAATTTTTTGCTATATATAATGTGCTTATATAAGTTATGATGGCGAAATATACATTATTTTCATATATGTGCTCTTTCCACCGATTTCAACTTTATCTTTACTTTCATAATTAAACAGACATTGGGTTAAGGAGGTCATAAAGAGAAACGAAGAAAAAAAATGGTATGATTTGCACTGCAGCAACCTATGACGTTTTATTCACTCTTGGCTAACTGTATCATGTAATTCGTATATCTGAGTAGAAAAAAAATCATATTCTCTCCATCTGTCTATCTAACTTTCTATCTGTCTATCTATATATTTGTATTATGATACATATGCATACACAGAAGCAGCAGGGAAACAGAGACAGCAAGGAAAAACAGTGTTCCAATTGCATTACCATGGTGGAGGCGACAAGTGTGGGTGTTACCTCTTTTGTATAAGATGCACCAAGTCCCCTTTCTTTGGTGTTTTTGGTATGCTTGCTCATATACTCTGTGTAAGTAACAGACTTTCACATCCATGCCTCCCATGTTCTAGAGTCTGTAGATGGGTAGGTAGGTATCTAGGTCGGTAGGTGCCACCCGTGTCTATAATGTGGATATTGTACAGAATCATTGCCACCAGTGTCGGGTATTGTAGAGCTTCGTAGATTACTGCTGCTGCCAAATGTAAACAACAGTTATAACCTAGGAGTTGGGATTGTGGTTGTAGATTGGCAAGGCACCTATGTCACCAGTATAGATTAATGTAGAGCTGTTACCAGTGTAAAGAGTTGTGAGGCGTTGGATAGTGTGGAGATTGTGTATTTGTGGGTTTTATCTCTTGAGTTTGTAGGTAGGTCTTTCCCCGCTACACTCTTGCCTCTGTCTATCTTGTATCGTAGGTGAGGGTGAGGTAATGGCACTCTGGGGCTGAGGGGTATTATTGTGACACAGTTATAGTGTTCACTGCATATCCCTGCATTTGTGTGACGGACAGAGTGACAGCGAGTCTCTTACTGGCTGCTTCCTTCTATTATATCTCCTACTCTCTCCAATCTCCTTCTCCTACTGCTCACTCTTACACCTGATTTCTGAGTATATATTACTGCCTGGTTTCCGGCTGGCTGACATGTGTTGTGTATGTGTGTGTGTGTGCATAGTGTCCAGCACATTTCCGTCACGTGGCTAACTGGCTTCCGTGAGTTGCATTGTGTGTTTAACATACATGAAGTGTTTTGACATTCCTGGTAGTCAAGGGCCAGGGAATGTTAGTGTTTTCCTGATGCACCAAACATCCACCTGCTTATTACATATTGTGTTAGTGTTATACATTGTGATATGATTATATTAATGCCTTTAACTACTACATATTGTGCTGTGACTATATTAATGTTTAATATAAATGTGTCATGTTAAAATTAAACAATGAATACGGTGACATATTTAAACTGTACTGTAGTTACACGCGTACACAATAAAGTCATCAGTTCTGAGATGCAGCCATTTATGCAATACGGAACGTTTCACGAACGATGCGGAAACCATGTGCCAAGAGTTTTCGTTATACTTGAGTCTTAGCTTTGGTCTGTAGTAAACTGTGAAAATATGCATTGATATGCTAAGCTGACACTGTCCACGCCAACAATGTTTACTTATGATTTTTCAGTATTCTGTGTAATCTATGAATGTGTCTCGTTGAGATCGACTTCTTGTAACAACTCTGAAAGTGAATGAGCATAACTGTTGAGTTCGCGAGGGAGCACGCCATCACCAACACTAAATACAGCTCAGGCTCGACAACTTGCTTTGCGTCCCGTACTGTGCAGCATTATCTGCATGTAAGGAGCCTTCACCGTTACTGTGCTGTCAGCTAGGTGTACTGATCTCTGATAGACAGGGAGTAACGTCTAGACTTTGCTCTTCGTTAGTTGTAGATGGAAAATTAGTTTTGGAAATTATTTTTATGCCAACGAGAATGCTTTTGTTCTACTGAGGTTAGTACAGAATGATTCATTGTGATTCACCACTATGAGGCCCCTGGATAATGTAAATATTTTCATAATCCCGACTTAAATGAAATGTGGTACTTATTTTCTTCATTTCATAACGGTTTATCAACTCTTACAACAGTTTTGAAAGCCGTCTCAGCGTTTAAACATAATTAAACCTAGTGTTTAAAGCGGGTGAATATTGCATGCAACTTATCCTTTGGGACGGCTGCATTCTCCCTCGTAAAGTTTTCTCTTAGCTAGGCAAATATACAAGGCTAGGTTTTAAATAGTTTTCCCTAAAGGCATCCCCACAGCCAGGAAGTAACCTTGAATTAAGTCAGAAAATTCCGATATACGCCATGAGTAATCCAGCATGGCATAATCAAGGGATCAGTGCAGCTGGCCAATAGATGGCCTCTCAACGCCACACTGGTGGGAGACCAACATTTCTTTTCCGGCGTATGTCTCTTTAAGCTCAAATGTTGGGAAGTTCCTCATATGCATATGATATAGACTAAATTTTATCAGTACAGAGTGTTATTTAAAACCGTTCATCAATAACTGATATTTTGCACTTATTCTGGGGCCTCACAGTAGTGAATCATCCCGTAGTAGGCAGTGCTGGAGGCAAGAATGCGCCCGTACAGCTTTAGGAAAACACGAGAGCAAGCAAAAAGTGATGGAATTACAGTTTTGTTCTGGGGCTTATGAACCTGGAGATGCTGAAAAAGAGGGAAATAAACAGGTCAGCTACTATCAGTTCGGGTGACGACACTTCCACTCACAGCCACTAGTGGAGAATTAGAACTTGATGCACACAACCGATGGGTTTCTTGCTGAATGGATTGCACAACACCCAGAAATAATACATAATGATTGGCCAAGGAATGAGTGTGATCTTCATCGTAACGAAAATTTGTGTGGAATAATGAGATGAATGTGAGATATGGGATAGATAAGAAACAGGGGTGATATTCACAAGAAGACTGGAGAGGTAAGGGGCTCTATTAGGTTGTGGTTACCAGTCTGTCAAAATCCAGTTTCATCTACACCTAAAATAAAAGACACAGGTACCGCTGTGCAAGGCGGCCTGGCTTTTTATAAGACCTGTGTAGGCAATTGCTCTGATTTGCTTATAATTTGTTAATATTACATATAAATAAGGGTTGAACACATTACATATATTTATTGTTATGGATATAATGGATGAATAACTGTTAAATACACTGAAGAAATGTAAAACAAGGATATGAATAAAAAATAATGAACTCAGCCAATATATTTAGCCACATCCTAACACACGACACAGTTGGTTCAGAGGTGAGAAGCGCTGATAGATGACGCAGATTATTTTACTTGTTTCATGAAATCGTGGTGGTGTGAGACGAAACAGATTGGAAAATTATTGTTCGAGTGAGCAAGCGAGAACACAATCCTGCATAGGTTTGTTTTTATTTGTTATTTAGGTAACAGCACCAAAAACTCAGTGTTCTTGGAAACGAATAAAGTGACAGCGGAACTACACTACATAGGTCGTTGGACAACTTATGAAAAAGAAATAACTTAATTCAGTAACTAATCCCAACATCCACCACCATAATTCTAAGAAAAACAGAAAAAGAGGGGGGGGGGGCAAACCATCACCAACCTGAATCACCTCTGACACTGTTATAACTGCAGCGGATCTGTAAGAATACTCATTGTTGGAAAACTTATGAAAACATCTAAAAACTGTTACTTAAGAGACTTGTCTCAGAATTCTTCACCATATCGTTGATAAAAGCCCCCAGATGCCAAACTGAGTATTCATCTGAGTTATCTCAAAAAAACATTTAGGTTACAATAAACCTACATGTAAGGTTTTAAAGCTCAAAAAAAAAAAAGTTGGTGGTGGTACTTAGTGACCTTTCTCACAATCCGTCATTACACTGCTGATAAAACAGACACAACAACGCCAAACTGCATACTCGTATTTAAAAAAAAAAACGGTACAACAATGCCTGAGTGTCAAAAACTTGTTTAAACGAAACATTTTAAGCAACAGAGAACCTTATAATATCTTTAGAAAACTTACGGAAAAGAAGAGTATTATTTAAGAGGCTTATCTTTAAAAAATAGTATGCTTTAATATCATACATTTCTTTTAGCGTAAAACATTGCTAAGTTTGCTCGCTCGGACACGTTCCACACAGGTTTGAACACCTATTTCCTAATTTCATGTCTCATCACACTCCGAAGGTACGGCTCCTGCTTTAAGAAAATTCTTGCTTGAAGTCATAAAGTGTGACCACAGGTTTAAGGAACTGAACAGGGAGGCTGCCATAGATCGAGCAGCATGGAGAGCAGCCATTAGGTAACCAAGGCCGACGCACGCAAGCATGTTGGGGCCTTCAGAAACGAAACTCTGTCTTCAGCGTCCTTTGTGATAACGTTCAGCCTTGTATTTATGGCGGCATCTACGTGTTGGTGACCTTACTGGGTACACGAGTAGCAAGAGTACAGTTTAGCTGTTGGACATATTTAAATTTTAGTTACAGTAAACATAATTAATTGCTGCCTACCCCTGCCTTCCCATAATATCTGACTACACCTGCCATCCACGAGCACTTATTGACTACCTCTGCAACACCTGTCTATTACCCCACATGCTGTTCATGTGCCTGCCCCCACCTACCCTGCCTTTCTTAAGCAACTGCTGCCTACCCCAGTGTCTGTTGCTTTAGCCCCATATGTTGTTTACACGTTTTCCTCCACTTACCCCTTCCTTCCTTTATTATTATTATTATTATTTTTACAGAACATGGACAGAGGAAGGAAAACAAATGAAGTAAAGAAATAGTCCATACACCAGATTACAAGTGCCCTCCATTCATTAAAAAAAAAATTCTGTATCAGTTGAAGTTTGGGGGAAAACTCTTTTGGGGAAGCGAGTTCCAAGGAGCAGCAGTTCGGGGAATTAAAGAATTCTGATAAGTTGAAGTTCCGCAATACGGCAGTGTGAAAGTCTAGTCATGAGCACTACCAGGTGCTCGTATAGCACGAAGGAAGGACTGGAGAGGTGGCACAATGGATGCAACTTTGAGCATTTGCCATATAAGTTTCTGTATAATAATGCAAGGGAGGCAACATTCCTTACTTGCAGAGAGGGAGTTCATTTGTAAATGCTGGATTATTAATTATACTATGTAACACGATTTTTGTTCCTGGGTAGCGGGTGTTGTTTTCTGACAGCTTCTGTGTCAGAACCATGAAAAATGGCTATTACTCTCGTCAGACTTCGCTTTTGTGACTAGAAGAGTGATTTTTATGCCTTCAAATGCATGAAAAATGGCTACCTAGGCAAAGTGAGGTGAGTTCTTGGGTGAACGAAAAGATTCACTTCATAAATAATTTTACACGTGTCTGCATGTGCCAATGTCAGCATTGCACGTCATTTTGCTGAGCTCGGTGACTGATTGAGGCATATGATTCGAATGCGAACCCCTTTCCAGGCGCGCCTTACCTTTCCAGGTGTGGGCGCTGTCAGTTGAAATGAAGTTAGTCTGAGTGGACCTTAGTTGGAAGGCTTGTGATTTATATTATATATCAAATTTTTAACGAATTATAGATGAACTGTGAGTTTTTACAGTAACGGTGCTAACTCCGTTGTACATATAAATTTTATACCATTGTTTTTGATTTGTCGATCATTACTAACATGAATGACCGAGTATCTATTTTTTCAGAGATGGCATCTAGAGGTTGTAAGCATTCCGCTGATGCATTTTGCTATATTCGTGGTCAGTTCATTAAAAGAGAAAGAAGAAATTCTCGTGTGAAGCGTCTGTCAAGGTGTGTGAAGCTTATAAGGCATATTTTGGCATGCCTGTCGGTGATCAAGACAAGCTGTGGGCACCTCATTCCACTTGCGAGCACTGCAAAAAAAAAACTCAGGAAAGTGAGCTGGATCCATAAAAAGTCCGTATTACACCGACATGATCTAATCGTAGAAATATAAAAGGGATAGCTTTATCATTCTTAATGGTGAAACCAGTGTGTTTAAATACTAATTTTTATTTTACAGGGTGGTACAGAGGAGAAAAAAGGGCCATGAAGTTCGCCATTCCAAGAATATGGCGTGAGCCACAAACCACACAAGTGACTGCTGTTTCTGCTTGGTGGATCCTTCTAAACATCGGGCTGGCAAGAATGCCCCTGCTGTCACTTATCCAAACATTCCATCATCTATAGCCCCAGTGCCTCACTGCCCCGAGCTCCCTGTATCAACTCCTCCGGCCAGAGAGCAGCCATAGTTGGAGAGCTGTGAATCAGAGATTGTGGAAGACACGGCAGATTCAGACGGCAGATTCACAGAACCAGCTGAGGAAAAACGTCCTTACTTCCCTAACCAAAAATATCTCAACGACTTGATTAGAGATCTTGGTCTCACAAAATCCAACGCTGAGCTCCTGACAGTGGAACCTGTTGGGTGAGGATGTGCAGGTTTCTGATCAGAGGAAGCGTCACCAATCTTTTTGCAACTTCTTCACCCATCAGGATGGAATGTTTCTGTTATGATGTAACTGGTCTGTTCAAGGCGATCGGAATTGCCTGTAACTCTAGCGAGTGGCGCCTCTTCATTGACAGTTCATCGAGGAACCTAAAAGCTGTGTTTCTCCACAACGGGAACAAGTACCCATCTCTTTCCCTGGCTCCCTCTATGCATCTCAAGGAGAATTACGACAGCGTGAAGATGTTGCTGAATGCCTTGAAGTACAACGAGTATAATAAGGAAGTCATTGCAGACTTCAAAATGGGTCTACAAGGCGGCTGGACCAAGTTTCCCTGCATTATCTGACTTTGGGACAGCAGAGTTTCCAAAGCACATTACCATCGTGTTCAGTGGCCAAAGAGGACCGACTTCTCCGTAGGGAGCAACAACGTGAAATGGGAGCCACTTGTGGACCCTAGAATAGTACTGATGCCGCCCTTACACATCAAACTGGGCCTTATGAAACAATTTGTCACGGCTCTGGACGAGCGGTCGGCGGCATTTCAGTACCTTCAAGACTTCTTCCCCCTGCTATCGGAAGCGAAAATCAAAGCCGGTATTTTCGTCGGTCCACAGGTTAAGAAGATCCTGGAGTGCAAGGATTTTTCCAACAAACTCTCGAAAGTGGAGAAAGTGGCTTGGGACAGCCTGACAGCAGTGGTTAGTGGTTTTGTTGGAAATCAAAAGGATGAGAACCATGTGGAGCTGATTGACAACCCCGTAAAGAACTGCGGCGCCATGGGCTGTAGAATGTCACTCAAGATTCATATGCTTCATTCCCATCTTGATGAATTCAAGGACAACATGGGTGCATACTCGGAAGAGCATGGAGAACGCTTCCATCAAGATATAATGGACTTTGAGTAGAGATACCAAGGACAGTACAACGAGAGCATGATGGGTTTGGAGGCTGGTCCGTAAAAGTGATCTACTATACAATCGCAAATCGCGAAAAAAGTGTTCGATTCTAGACTTTATTTCATTCATTATGTATTCAGTATTATTACATGTCACTTTTCATATTTATGTTTTCTTCTGACTCCTCACGAAGGAAAAGACAAACCCACCCCATTCTTTCTACAGAAAATTGGTAAAAAAAAAAAAAAAGCATTCTGTTTACAAAAGCGAAGTTTTAGGATGATATATGTTCTTTATAATTTTGGAGCAAAACAAATAAGGAAATAGTACTTATTGCACAGAAGCAGATTTTTATTTATTTATTTATTTTTTGGTTACATAGTGTTATAGCTTAGTTCTGAATTTTGTCCACTTGTTTTAATGAAGCCTCTCCACAGGCACTCCATAAGGGTGAGCAATGTTCGAACTGAGAGAGCACATGACTACATAAATTATAGCTAATTGTTTGTCAGTGAAGAAGTTTCGAATTCTGTACAATAATCCAAATTTCTTTGAAGGGGTTTTAGCAAGTGATCTAATATGAAAGGTCCAGATGAGGATATTGTTAAATGAAACTCCGAGAATATTAATACTTTTAGAGGTAGGAATATTGATTGTACTGAAGCAATAACTGTCGATTAGTAAACTGTATACGAGTATAGCTGGTTTTCCTAGCATTAAATGAGACAACGTTTTGTCCCGATTCAGTGACCTTAGATAAGCCCAGTCTTGATTTATGGAGACTGCTGTGCTGAGTTGTGAGTTAGAGATATCAAATGTTGTGAACGGGTATTTAAGTATGAAGGAACAGTGAAGCACTGAGCCATCTGCAAATGAGTGAATGAGATTATAGGTGACAGACAAGAGATCAGTCATGTGAATTAGGAACAGGGTTGGAGCCAGGACTGATCCTTGTGGCACGCCAGCGTTAACTGAATGGATAATGGAATATACATCATCTACTTTTATTTTTCTATCACTGAGATATGAGGAAATCAGAGGAACAAAAGATGGTAGGCCATAGCAAAGGAGTCTGGATAGCAGGGAATAGTGCCACACTCATATCAAAAGTTTTAGAAAAACCAATGGTTACTGCATGGGTTTCAACATGTTGGTCAGTTGGCTGATGGTTGGTATGAGTCAAGAGATTGAGCATGTCAACAGTGGATCCGTTGTGGCGAAACCCATACTGTCTGTTACTAATTAAGTTACTGAATTCAAGATGTTTAGCAATGTGCTTGTTAATTACTATCTGAAATACTTTATCGGGAGAAGATATGATAGCTATAGGTCTGCATCACAGGGTGCAGAGGAACTTCCTTTTGTCGGAACTGGGTGTATGCTGATTTCATTCCAAGAATTAGCGAAGGAAAAAGTACGTATACTGAAAGAACTGAGAATTGACCAGAATATTGTATTGTCATTAGGATTATTTAATCGTTTAGATGTTTGGTTGTGAGGAAAGCTTGGTTTGGCAAGATTTATGTAGTTCCTGACAATTTAAAATTGACTGATGATTTTTTTTTCAAAGTAAGAGTTATATGATGAGTTTTTGGTCGTTGTTCTGGCACAGCTGTTGTCGAACCAATCTGGGAAGTCTGATCTTTTAGTAAATTGTTGGTTGGGTATGAACAGTTCCGTAACAGGCATCTCGAAATGAAGGCATCCTATATGTGGTTCTCTTTTGTATTATTTTTTGCTTTTTCTTGGAAGGAACGGTTTGCAGGCTCCTTCTTCCTTGCATTAAACAAAAAAAAAACGGCTTGTATTACGTCTTTAATACTGCAGAACTGATGTCTGTGCAGAAGAAAGACTGGCGTGTAATATCAGCAAGATAATTTCTAAATCCATCCCAGCCTGCCCTATCAGAGTGCCATCTGGTCACCCTGACTGGTTCAGAGCAGGGAGGTTTGGGGCAACTGGCAATGAGGCTTTGATGCGATTGTGGTCCAGGGATCCAAGTGGTGGCAATACCTCTGCCCTGTAGTGATCTGGGTTATTTGTCAGGAACAGCTCCAAGAGACAGGCGTTGTGGTCAGGATTATCTGGTATTCTGGTTTTTTTGTTTTACCAATGAGGGACTTGTGAAGCTGTCTGCCGACAGAGGCAACCACTGTTACCAGCTTCACCCCGAGCACGTGTTAAATTACCATGATTTTTCTTTGTTGATGTGAGAACCTGTGTGGCAAAATACCACCATACACTACTGAAGCAATGAAAAAGCTTCATAACAAAAATACAACAGAGGAAAGTACATTGCTCTCGTTGCTTTATTTCCTTGAAAAAGACACCTGAATTTTGAAAACCTTTCACTTATATTTTTTTTTTTTTCGTTTTTAATGAAGTTACAAAATAGCTGAGTAAAATCTTGCCTTCTGAAATATTCGATTTATACTGTAGTTTTAGCAAAGAACTTGTTTGGTTTGTGTCAGTCTCTCTTTTGGAGGAAATTTAATATATGATTTATTGAATTAATCAACATCAGCCATACGAGCTCAGAGACCGTCTCAGTTCCAAGATTTGATATGACTTATTTGAAAGTGCTGGCGGCGCATCTTCCCAGGTAGTCTTGGAACTGGGACTGTCTCTGAGCTCGGCTGATGATGAATAATTATACATTATACATTAAATTTCTGCCAAAAGAGAGACTGACACAAACAAGTGCTTGGCTAAAACTCGAACATTTCAGGAGGCAAGAATTTAATCAGCTTTGTAGCAACTTCATTACAAATGACAAAAAGAAATATAAGAGTGACAGGTTTTCAAAATTTGGGCTTCGTTTTTGAGGAAATAAAACAATGAGAAGAGTGTATTCTCCTCTGTTATATTCTGTTATATTTTTGTTATGAAGCTTTTTCATTACATCAATAATGTACGATGATAATTTCTGCACAGATTCGCAGATCAATAAAGAAAAATCAAAGTAGCTGAACACGTATTCAGGATGCAGAAGCTGTTGACAGTGAGAAACATCTGGCAACAGACGATTTCCGCAAGTTTCCCATTGCGTGAGATTAAGAGATTCTGCAAACAGCTCATATCTAGACTGTAGTCGCGACGCGCGACACTGCAGTTGTTATTATCGTGGCCTGGCAACTTGCCATTCAAAGGTGCGTCTGATTTCGTGTATAAGACGCATGTGATTCGTGTATAATATTTGTGTATAATAATATTTGTGTAAAATATATTCGTGCATAATATGATTCGTGTATAATATGATACGCAATCGGACGCACTTTTGAATGGTAGGTTGCCAGGGTACGATAATGTAAACTTGAGTCGTGCACCGCAACTATAGTATCGACCGTCCTGATAGAATGCTCGTAAAATTACCACAAATGGTAATTTCAGTGGTATGGGTGGGGTTAGTGTTGGTCAACTATTTAGATATGAAGTTAAATACGCTGGGTTCTGAAGAAGCATAAAGATATTTGGTTCTATTTATGTAATTTAGTTTGTATAATAAGTAATCAGAGCTAGTCGAAGTTCAAGAGTATCAATCATATATTCAAATCTGATATAACAACAGGTGGCACCCTGGCACCCTTGTTACGGAAGTTTTTAAGATGGTAACCAGGAAACTAAATAAGTTAGCAGAGGGAGGTTTGGGGGTTTCTGTGAGGAATAAGGATAAAGGGAAGGACAAGTGAACAGAATTCAGAATGTTACTATGACCACGGATGTTAGTAAACTCACACTTCTCCAGACGATCTGTGGTTGAAATAACTGCTGTTGGCACAGTCGCTTGATTACCACCAAGAGGGCCCTGTGCTGCCAGCCTTACCCTGTCGATGGTGGCAATCCGAGGTACCACCGAATCTGCCTTTAACTGCAGCAGCCAGTACTAAGCAAGGATGAAAATAGATGTTTTGTCTAATGTGCATGTAGGGTGGTGTAGACAGCTTGAGGGAGAGGTTTATGAGAGTATGCTGGCCTATTCTGTGTTAATGAAAACACTTAAAATGTTCAGGAAAGAGAGATGGTGAGGTACTGGTCCTGAAAACAGGTGAAAATGGAGCTCTAGCTCTCCCTGTCACCACCTCACGATCCACCTCAGAAGTACAATCGCCCAAAGAAGTGATGTCCCGATTCCCAGTACCTTTCGCTCAGAAAGTGGTATCTGGCAACTGTCACGCCCATGTCATATTTTCTATATTGCACACCGGAAAGAGCAGTGTTTGGGTAAACAACACCAAAAAAGTAATATATTAGCGTTTTTACCGTCTATATCTCGCATTACGGAAGAGGAAACCACAACACACTAAAGTTGAGGCTTAGCATTACGAAAGAATGTGAAACGCACTCCCTATCGCTCAACGGTTTCAGGGTTAAAATGCGGAGAAACTCTCGTAATACTTACTTTCCATTCAAAATCAACAATACTGAAGGAAATATG
The DNA here is from genome assembly GCA_018397915.1 of Birgus latro. NCBI lineage: Eukaryota > Metazoa > Arthropoda > Malacostraca > Decapoda > Coenobitidae > Birgus > Birgus latro. The sequence goes on along the minus strand of JAGKTI010017104.1, from coordinate 6,225 downwards.
TCCCATAAAATAAAACCCGCAGATAATCGTAATTTCGAAATCATTAGTGTCATCAAATCAGAAAAATAAACATCTAAAGATATATTATTATCCACATTTAATTCTCTATGCGGGATGATATTCACGCGGGTAAACTCGTAAGTGCTGAAAGCCTGAAAGCTAGACTGATCAACAAGAAACTACAGCCTATCGGTGCAAGCAGATTATTGCTCTTTATTTAGCAAATATTCCAGTAAGACAGATATACTGGCACCTTAACAGTTAACAGATAGAGGTAGAACATTGGAAATTTGCTACTGGAGCCCCTCGTAGCACAAGACCAAGCAAGACGGATTAATACGTGTTTTTTTTTTTTTAATGCAAGGAAGAAGGAACCAAAGGCCACAGGCCTGCATACTGTTCCTTCCAAGAAAAAGCAAAAACAGTACAAAAGAGAGCCAAATTCAAGATCCGTCCAATTCGAGATGCCTGGACACACTGCGTTTGAAAGACTGGAGATCATAGGAAGTAGGAAATACAGACAGAGGAAGACAGTTCCAGAGTTGACCAGTTGCATAAATGAAGGACTGGGAGTAACGGTTAACTCTTGCATTAGAGAGTTGGACAGAAAAGGGATGAGAGTTTGTTGCTAGACGGGTACTACGTGCCCGTCGTAGAGGTGGAGGGATGCAAGCAGACAGTTCAGAGGAACAGTGACCATTGAAGTAGCGATAGAAGAGAGATAAAGATGCAACAGTGCGGCGAAGAGACAAAGGTTGAAGGGAATCAGTAAGAGGAGGAGAGTTAATGAGACGAAAAGCCTTTGACTCCACCCTATTGAGAAGAGCTGCATGTGGGGAGCCTCCCCACACATGAGAGTTGTACTCCATACACGGGCGAATAAAACCCGTGTACAAGGTCAACAACTGTGCAGGGGTAAAGAAAGTACGGAATTGGCTTAGCACACCTAATCTCTTGGAAGCAGATTTCACAAGAGATGTAATATGTTCTTTCCAAGACAAATCCCGAGAGAATGAAACCCCAAGCCCAAAACTACTTACCACTTGTGTTGCTATCAAAAAGCAAATTAATCTGCCGGCATTCAGTGACGTTAGTGAAACCAGTGTAATCATAAGTGGAAAACTGGTCATTTTCATTCACACGAAATTCCAACATGTTATAAAACATGTAGGGCAGTTGCAGGGAAGAACTAAAGAGGGAGAGGTTGATAGTTAAAAGCATGAATGCGACAATGAAGATAAAACCAAAAACATTATATTAAAAATAAGGGGGAATGAGGAGGGGGGGGTGGGGACTGTGACAAAGGTCGAGACAACCTCTCCCTCCCCTGCCTTGGTAAAGACTGACGGAAGGCCTGCCGTGCACTGTTGCCAAAGGAAAAATTTGAAATCCGCTAAATTAGTCTCAGATGCGGTAAAAATCCGCCAGACTGAGGGAAATTAACGAAAAAAAAAAAAAAAAATAGGCAAGACCTGAAAAAAAAAAAAAAAATTGGGCAAGACCTGAAAAAAAAAACTAGAGAAATGTAATAATTTTATACCAACTAGACTGCTTTTGAAATCTCTAAATTTAGCGGGAAAATCGCTTCATTGGTAACTGCTGGCATGAGTCGTGAAAACGTTCCAGATGTCACTATTTATTTATTTTTTTGATTGATCTATAAAAAACAAAAAGAAAAACAAAGGCTAAACTTAACAAGTATTTTCACAAGATTAATTTTTTTTACACCATAAATAATGTTTGCAGGGCAGGCAAAGACTATTTCTGTCTCCTATATAAACGTTGCCAGACCCAGGGAGTTTTGTCCGAAACTTAATGAAAGCGTCATCACTTCTTTGGACGATTGTACTTCCCTGTTCGACTGGTGCTGCAGTCTACTTTACTATGGGCAGAGTTTGGAAAGTCATATTGTAGTGACTGAGGAGCAAAGGATCATGTCACCATTTCTCAAATTATACTATTTTTGGTAGAAATCGTAGATATAGTAATCAAAGCACTGATGAAACACAACTATTAAAGTCTCACTATGAGTACATGCCCTAGGGGCTCATCCACTTATTGTCCCCCTTGGACTTATTTTTCCTCATGGGACTGCTTTACCCCATGGTGGTATATTCACCATGACCTACCTTCCCTATGGCCCTACGCTACTCCATCAATCCATTTATCCAATTAACATACTTTCCCCTAGGTCTGTTTCTCCTGTGGACCTATTTTCCCAGTGAAACTATTTACTCCTGTGAACCTATTTCCCCATGACTAGTTTCACGGATGGACCCATTTTACTCCATGGGGATATTTTCTTCCACAGGTCTATTTACTGTTATACACCCATTTTCTATGCATGGACTTATTTTCCCATCATGGAGACGTTTTCGCCAAGAACCTCTAAAGACCTGTTTTGGTTGATGGCCTATTCATCCACTAATGTAATTTCTCTCCAGGCACCAACTTTCCCCAGGAATGCATTTTCCCAATGGACCCATTATTTCCCCTGCCCATAGGCCTGTTTTATCCACTGGACCAATATTAATACTCGGGCCTGTTTCCCCAGGAACATATTTCCCATGGTTGTATTTTCCCATATGGACCCATTTCTGTTGTGAACCTATTTACACCATGGATCTACTTACCCACTATCTATCCACCCACTAACCCACCCACCCGTAAAAACGTCGTTCCTTTCAGCAACAAATCCACTGTGAACAATTATCTCTCCCTCAGAAACTATCACTTTAATCTTATCTATTGCACTGCTGCTTTTATGCCCTGCACAGCTCCCACTCACTAATAACAAGCAACACAGAACCATCTGTATGCATAGCATTTCCATTTCTTCATTATTACGACTAATTATTCACCCCATTCTTGCTACATCCGGAAGAGTTTATTACGAGCGAGCGAGGTGAGAAATGGGCGGCCCAACATGACATGGCCCGACTGCGTTGGTTCTCAGAGGCTAATAACTTTGCTGCGATGTGAGATAGAGAAGAGATTCTTTCAGCAGACAGCACATACACTGATAAATTTTTGTTTATAGCTCTATATTTACTCGTGAGACCAAAGAAAGCCTTTGGAATCTCAGCTTTCCAAGGGAATGTACCTAGCGTTTCAGTTGACATGCTCATCTATGAAATCGAATTTTAAAAAGATTTCCTGTTGTAACACAATATTTTCTTGCATGAATTCTGACAATTAAATATCGGATATTACGCTCATAATTTTACATGGATGTTTTTTCTTTGTTTAGAGGGTTAAATCAGCAAGAGTAATCGCCACGTTTCTGGATTCATCATTCGATCAATAGCCAAGCGTTTACCGACGCAGTTCAGTGACACGGCAAGCTGGGAGCAGAGAACTGAACATCGCACGTGTGATAAATGTTACGGCACCTCGCTAAATGGACATTCAGAAGGAAAACGTGAGAGAGAAAGCCTGAGAAAGAAAATATTTGAGCTCAATTACTTCTCTGTTATTGTTTAACTACATTACCAGCAATGTTGAAAATGTACACAAAGAAGAAATTATGATGATAGGGGCTTGTAAAAACGCTCGCTCGCTCGCGCGCGCTCACAAAGCACACTTTACTGTTTCATATTGGGGGGGGGGGGACTGTTTGAATTAGAGGGGTTAGTTAGAGTAAATGAACCCTTTCCCTCTCGTCGATCCTTTCTAGCTTGCAATATAGCTGCCTGATGGTGGCCTGATCAAATTGAAGACTGTACTGAGGGGGCGAAGTTTTTCATCGTTCTCCTGCGCATCGTTCAGTTCTGTGTGGCTCTTGCTGTGCCCTGCTGCTGGTGTGCTGTGGTGTGGTAGGCTAAGTGGTGAAGGAACACAGTCGCAGGAGCCAGTTAGTTAAGGAAGCTTCCAAGTACGTTACCTCTTCATTACATGTTGTTTTTGCATATGCCACGTAAATAATCTGTAAGTTACTTGTGAAAACTCTGTCGATTTAAAAATGTCTTAAATAACAGACCTATACGACAGTGGTGAGGTGTGGTATGCAAACCAAATCGCTAAGGAAAATGTGCTAGAAAACCTCCAAACCTGACGAGGATAGGAGGCAGGTAGTGATAAACATACCTGCTACAACAATGGCGGACCAGGGTGAGGGTAGAGAGTGCCTTCCGTCCACACTAAGATACAGAGTAATTTTTGTGTTTTTCTTGCTACGTCCAGAAAACCTTATTCAGCGTAGGAGAGGCGTTTCGAACTGGAAGTGTTTGTTTCAACATCATAATTGCCTTTACTGCTATGGTAAGGTGCTTTCCTAAACTGGATGTTATCGTCTAGTAGCAGCTGCAATAAATTTAAAATAACTTGCTCGGGGTGAAGGACTTAAAATTATCCTACAAAATATTACTTTGTATAGTCGGTTTGTTTTTATGTGACGGAACTGGGCCACTTCTGCAAGTTGGATACTGTGTAGTGGTTGCATAAATATTCTGTGTCTGAGTTATGAGGTAGGAATGAATCTTCTTGGTTACTAGTCACTTCAACCCTCGAGTCTCATTACATTTAGCCTTAACAAAGGTAAAAGGAGTCCGGGATCTTTGTTAGGTCAGGAAAAGGCGACATACTCTTATTAAGGCGGTGGCTCGATCGGTAGAGAGGTGGCTTGCAGTCCCGACGGACGCAGGTTCGAATCCTCACTGGGGCAGGGAACAGTTTAAGGATTCGAATCTCATTAAATCAGGCTTTACTGATCTACCAGAAGACCCGCCGACATGTCGTAAGCGCTGATTGAGGAGAGAGGAGCCAGCAGCCGACCATGACAGACGTCAGTGCTGACAATGCCTGCGACCCGTTGAGGGGGGCTACAAGTCAGCCACAGGTTCCTGCAGCCCAGAAGATCAAGGGGAGGGTGATTTGGTTTAACGTGAGTGCGGGGTACGGGTTCATCAAACGCCAGGATACTGGTGTTGATGTTTTTGTGCACCGCTCGGCGATCGTTAAGCCGAACCCACGCCACCTCCAACGCTCCCTAGGTGATGGAGAGCGGGTGGAATTTAGTTTGTTTGGGACCCCAAAGGGTCCTGAGGCCCGGGATGTTACTGGACCGGGAGGTGTGGCTGTGCAGGGCTCTGCTTATGCACGGCGACGTCTCACGGCCCAGGGACATCGGGCTAGGGATCCTGGGAATCCCAAACAACTAAATCTACTCGTGGAGATGTGTGTCGCGACGGCGAAGGCTTTTTGTGGGGGTGATAAGGGGGCTTTGCGCGTTCTCCTCCCTAGGATTTTTGAGGAGAACGGGCTGCCTTCCCTTGTCATCCCCGAGTGCTTCGCCCGCGATGTACACTCGATTCCCCGCCGACGGGAGCGTAGGGCCCGGCAGCGACGATCTGCTGCCCCTCGTCAGACCCCGAGGAAGAGGCTGCGCCTTGAGGCTCCCCTCAACAGGGAAACTGCCACTCCTGTTGACGACCCGGCTATCTCAAGGACTACGACTGAGACCACTGCACAAATCCACGAACAGCCAGCGATGACGGAGGAGGGGCAGGATTCTTCAGATACTGCCTCCATGGCCGAGGAAGCGTCGACCGGCTCCTCGGACGAGGAGGAGATTCGTGAGTCCTCCCCTCCTCCAGCAGCAGAGGGCCCTCCATCTCGCCCTCCAATAATCGACCTTAAGGATCGGCTAGACGTAGCCTCCTACCGCCACCTCCTGACCCTCGATGCCCACACCCGGTCTTACCAGCTCGGAGCCACGACCTACACCACCCTCTACGACCTGCTCCGGGCTGCCGACATGGGTGAGGCGATCAGACCACTCCTGATCATTCGTGGGGAGGAGGCACGTCTAGCCGATCTTAGAGCATTCTACCATATGCTCCCGCCACGACTGCGGTGAAAGCTCAGACAATAGTGGAGTGAGGCTGCCCTGAACACCTTTGCACATATATCTTGGTTGGCCTAATGTCCCACAAGAGGACGATGGCCATTAAGCCCCAAGGAAAAAAAAAAAAAAAAAAAAAATGTCGTAAAAATACCCCCGTTAATACCAATACACCAGTCCTTTGTGAGACAGCCCTAGCATGTATTCAATATGGACGGTGGGTGTTAGCGTCGAAGCGGTGACATGTAGAGGTGTTGGTATGTAGGACGACGACTGGGCCTTGATAGCAGGCTGTGAAGCCTATGCCCAGAGTCGGACACATAAAAAAAAAAAATGACACTAATATAGACAACACCTGGCCTGCCCCCCTGAGGGATTGTGAG
>JAGKTI010017103.1:0-11925 GCA_018397915.1 Birgus latro | reverse complement strand
GGGGGGGGGGGGGGGGGGGCAGAGCCGTTCGTTCGTTGTAGATTCGCATCCGCATAGCGGATGCACGGGCCTTATACATTAAGCGGGCCCGTCAGTGTTGTGTGATGTGACCGTGAGAGGGGGCTGTGTGTGTTGCGTGTTGTTCTGTGTATGTGTGTTGTGTGTTCTTGTGTGTCGTGTTGTCTGTTGTGTGTGGGGGCAGAGCCCATCCCCCGGACAAATATATACCAGTGCAGTGGCTGGAGGGTAACTCCAGCCACGTAGGTGAGAGCTGTCCTTGTCGGAGAGTAATGCACCTGGCCGATGCACTTCCCTTGAGTCTGGTTAGGAGTAAGAGAGGCATAAGGTAGCTGGGAACATAGGCCGGTGTGGCGCGGGACACCGCTGCTCCCCTGGGGTAAAGTAGAGTTTTGAGGACCGGTGGTCTCTCCTCCTCTTCTAGAAGCAGGTCCGGCGGATTCTGCTGCCGAGGGCCTACTTGGGATTGTGTAAGAACCAGTCCCACCCCGAGTCTGGTGAGAGTTTTTTTTTTTTTTTTTTTTTTTTTTTTTTTTATCANCCCGGACAAATATATACCAGTGCAGTGGCTGGAGGGTAACTCCAGCCACGTAGGTGAGAGCTGTCCTTGTCGGAGAGTAATGCACCTGGCCGATGCACTTCCCTTGAGTCTGGTTAGGAGTAAGAGAGGCATAAGGTAGCTGGGAACATAGGCCGGTGTGGCGCGGGACACCGCTGCTCCCCTGGGGTAAAGTAGAGTTTTGAGGACCGGTGGTCTCTCCTCCTCTTCTAGAAGCAGGTCCGGCGGATTCTGCTGCCGAGGGCCTACTTGGGATTGTGTAAGAACCAGTCCCACCCCGAGTCTGGTGAGAGTTTTTTTTTTTTTTTTTTTTTTTTTTTTTTAAGATTCGCCACCCTGGTGTGGCACGGGCTCAGGGTGGAGAGCCCGTCAGAGGATGGCAGTAAATAAACAAGGGGCCGTCCTCTGCATGGCGACAGAGGACGCTGGCGTGGGGGAAGGGGGGCAGAGCCCATCCCCCGGACAAATATATACCAGTGCAGTGGCTGGAGGGTAACTCCAGCCACGTAGGTGAGAGCTGTCCTTGTCGGAGAGTAATGCACCTGGCCGATGCACTTCCCTTGAGTCTGGTTAAGAGTAAGAGAGGCATAAAGTAGTTGGGAGCATAGGCCGGTGTGGCGCGGGACACCTGTCAGCCTCCCGTGGCCTCCCCTTCAGGTTGGTGTCGCCTCCCGTGTACTCCTCTAGGGTCGTGGTGTCCGGGTCGCTCTGCCGGGTGGGCATTTCAATTCTAGTAGTTTGATCAGTCTTGTTGGAGCTGCCTAGTAAGGGCCAACTGACCTACTACAGTTATCCTTTCTTTTCATATTCTTATTCTTGGTTGAACTATCATCTAGGACTATATTATGTGATTCCGTTACTAAGGGCAACATCCAATTTGCAGTATTACCAATACCTCATTGCAATTACTAGCACTCGATGCATAATATACTTATAGAATAACCCCATCTGTCTAATAATATACTGTGATTATTTTATTTGACAATGTGTTTTTTTATTAAACGTAAACAGCCATCCATTCAATAAACAATTTCCCTTTGATTCACAGGGTTGTGAGAATTATGAATGTTGGCCTCAATGATTGATGTAAAGTGTAAACACGGCAGCATGGTGAAGGTAGTAGAGGAACTTGCACCTCACAAACGAAAGCGATTCAATAAGAACAAGAAGAAATCATGGAGAAAGAAGACAAATATATCCGAAGTAGAAGCAAGGCTAGAAGAAAAAAGAAGAGAGGAGAGACATGGGTAAGTTGTGAATTTGTGCTTCTATACTGCCATGGAATTGGGGAATGATCGTTTGCTTAGTAGGTTGGCAATATTTCAAAGTAATTTCAATTTAGTACGGAATATAGCTTGTGAATATTTACAATAGTGAAACTGACAATGAAACATTATTTGGGTGCCATTAGAGGTGTGGTGCTACTGAAGAGGTGCAGTTTTTTCGGTGATTTTCAAGGAGACATGCAACCATATTTTGAAGTTTTCGTCAGTTTTTTTTTTTCCTATCAAAACCTTCATGTTATTCACAGTGCTTTCTGAGTGCATTTTCAAGTTTTGACCTTTTAAAAATTCAGGCATGTGGTGAAAAGTGGGTATTATTTTACAAGTTGCCAATATGCAGTTCAGGGATATTTCCACCATAAATGCACACTATAATACCTAAGAATGCTAAGAACTCCCATAACCCAATTCGCAAATCGATATTTACAGAGATATTGAATTTAATAAGAATTTCCCTAAATACCATACCTTGGATCTTGACTACCAGTCCATGTAAAAAAAATGCATGCATTCATGCGTGTGTTTCTCCTTCTGTCTACTGTGCATGCATCTTCTATATCTGTTTCAGCCAATCACAGGCATACTTTTGGTCACGTGATGGTATTCTGCCAGTCAATTTGATGCACGCTCTTTGAGTCCTTCTTGGAAGAAAATTCAAATCCTTCTTGCTATGGCTTCTGATGAAGTAGGACGTGATCTGTGCACTGGGTGTGGTATTGATTACGCGTTATTAGGCGTTTCCACTCAATGTTTTTTTTATGCGATTTGAGTGATTTTTGCCTTTGTTTTCTGTCGAAAATGCTTCATTTCACCTCCTCATCCAGTCAAAGTTCATGATTGGAAAAGAGGCATGATGAACCATTTCTGACAAAAATGAAGGTCAAAATCACTCAAATCTCATAAAAAACTACCAGAAAAATATACTGCACAAAGTGGACCATCGTATCTCTAAGGTAAGCATTCTGCTGCAGCAGGTTAGGTTAGGTTAGGTCTGTTTGGTTAGGTTAGGTTAACCAGTTGTGCAGTATATTTTTCTGGTGGTTTTCAAAATGATTTGAGTGATTTTTGCCTTTGTTTTCTGTCAAAAATGCTTCATTTCACCTTCTCATCCAGTCAGAATTCATGATTGGAAAAGAGGCAAAATGAAGCATTTTCGACAAAAATGAAGGGCAAAATCACCCAGATTTCATCAAAAACTACCAGAAAAATATACTGCACAACCTGGCCCATCATACCTCTAAGGTACTGGTAAGCATTCTGCTGCAGCAGGTTTTAGGTTAGGTTAGGTTTCTGTCCAGCTCTCTAATGCAAGAGTTCACCGTTGCTCCCAGTCCTTCATGTATGCAACATGTCATCTCTGGAGCTGTCTTCCTCATCTGTATTTCTCACTGCCTATGACCTCTAGTCTTTCAAACACACCGTGTCTAGGCATCTTAAAATGAACGGATCTTGAATGTGGCTCTCTGTTATCTTGTTTTTGTTTTCTCTTGGAGGAAAAAATCTTGAATCTTCTGGCCTTTGGTTCCTTCTTCCATGCATAAAGGAAAAAAAGAAAGAAAAAAAAAGGATTGTGTAGAACACTGAGTATTGGATAAATTCCAAATGGGTATATTGTAGTTCAGTAAGTACAGTACTACATATTTTGGTAACCACATTTATAATGGACAGCCTCTGGTAGGAGTAGTAGTAGTTCCTTAGGCAGTCTGGCCGAACAGCCCCAAGTCCCTAAGGAAGGCCATGGCTGAGACCAGACTTTCCCACAGAGCTCTCAAGGAGTGTATGTTGTGTTGGTGGCGTAGGTGATTGTGTGCAATGCAGTCTTCCATGATGTGCTTAATAGTATGGGGTGCTGTGTTACATCCTGGACAGGCGTTAGCAACGGCGTCATCCAGCCCCTTCTGATAACTTAAAGAGGGCTGGATGATGCCCACATCTCAGCCTGCCCAGGTGGACCCTGTCCTCATGGGGGAGATAGCGTTCGGAAGGATGGACATCTGGAGGCCGTGCATGCAGCTGTGTGTTGTCTTTGAGTGACTGAATGGAACGGCGAGTGATTTGAGTATGAATATGCTTCTGGAAGCTGGTCTGAGGCGGGCAGGGGGGAAGAGATTATAGTATTTGTGTATATTGTGTGCTGGGTGTTGTTTTGATGTTCCTTGGTGTGTGTGTGGATGTGCTGCTATGTAGTGTAGTGGATGTTGTGGGTTTGTGGAGGCTGCAGCGAGAATTTGGGTGCCTCTCATGTCTAGATGATCCTTGACTTTGAGGACTTTGGTTTCTTGGTGTAGGTGGTCTGTAGGTTTAGTAGCTGTGCAGCCTGTAATTATTTTTAGGGCCTTATTTTGTATGGTCTGAAGAGTGTTATACTGTAGTGTGTTTTAGTGAGGTTAGGAGCCTAAGCAGGGCTTGCATAATTCATCACTGAATGTATATATTGTTTGTATAATGTTGTATGGGCAAGTAACATCAAGGCATTGAGTCTAGTTGTTAATTTATTTTTGATGTTTGTGATGTGTTGTTTAAATGACATTGATGTATTGTATGTTACACCAAGGATTTTTTTTGTGTGTGTGTGTGATAGGGGAGTGTTGTCTATGGTGAGGTGTGGAATGTGACTGTGTTCTGCTGTTCAGTTTGTGAGAAGGGTCACTGTATATTTGGCTGGGGCTATTTTGAATCTGTTTGTGGTGAACCATTCGTGTAGTGTGTTGAGGTAAGGTTGGATGTGTGCGGCTGTGTTTGCGTTTTGGTGTGTGCATGTAAGTGTTACGTCGTCTGCATAGGAAGCTATGTGTATTTGTTATTTGTGGGGTGTGGGTATAGGTTGAAGAGTGTAAGAGACAAGACAGATCCTTGGAGGACGCCATGTGTGGAGTTTCTGACGTTCGAGGACTGACCAGCAAAAGTTACATGTGCATATCTCCCTGCTAAGTGGTTTGCCAGCCATCTTTTTGTGTTATTGTGCATGTTTGTGTTGAATATTTTGTTTGTGAGGTTGTGGCAGGGGATGGAATCAAAAGCTTTACTAATGTCTAGTGTAACAAGGAGTGTTCTATATGGTGGCCTAGCTGAATTCATGCCATCAAAAACTCTCTGTGTGAGGTCTGTAAGAAGAGTGTTTGTAGAGTGTGGTGACCTAAAACCATGTTGTGATAGGGCTAGTGGGGTTTGAGGCATAACTAGTTGCAGTACCAGTCTTTCAGTGACTTTGGACGGGGTGCAGAGGAGTGTGATGGGGTGGTGTGAGGAAGGTAATGTGGGGTCTTTGTTGGGTTTGGGGATAGTGATGATAATGCCATGCTTCCAGATGTTGGGTGTTATGTTGTGTGAGTAGCTGTAGTTTGAAATGTTGGTGAGTGCTTGTATGCCTTGTGGTCCAATGTGTTTAAGGTGTATGTTGCTTATGTTGTCTGGTCCACAGGCAGATGAGTGCTTGAGGTTGCTGATGATGTTCTTCGTCTGGTTATAAGTGAAAGGTGCGAAGTTTGAGTCTGTGGGGAACTGTCTCTTACGTCGGATGATACGTTGGTTGTCACAATGGGGGTTTAGATGGGTGACGTGTGAAAAGTGATTGATGAGAGTGTTTAGTTGTTGTTTGTTTGAGGGTATGGTGTCTGTTGTTGTGATGGCAGCGTGTGATTGTGTAGTGTTGCTGTTGGAGAGTGTGATGCTGTTTAGTGTTTTGTAGAGTTTGCTGGTGTTTGTTTTGTAATCAAATGTTTGGAGATAATTATTCCAATTTAGTGTTTGATGTTCTGATATTTTACTGTTTATTTAAGTGTTGAGTTCTTGTATTTGTTGTATGGTGTCATGCATATGTGGTGTTTGTGAGTGTCATAGTGTGTCCCATAGTCTGATGAGGCCTTGAATTTCGGGTGTGAAATTGGGGTTGTGTCTTTTTCTGTTGCCTCGAGGGATGTGTCTTTTGTCTGCGTTTTGTATACTGTAATTGTATTGAAAGTGTGCACAGCGGTGTTGATGTTTGTGATGGATGTACTGTTTGATGTTTCAAAGTGTTGTTCTGTTTCAGTTGTGAAGGCTTCCCAGTTGGCTCTCTTATAATTAGTGTATGTGTGTCTGTGGCCAGCTGGGGTGATTTTGGTTTTGGTAGTGATGATGATCGGGAGGTGGTCAGCGGGAGGTGGTCAGAGACAAGGGCTTTGACCACTCTCCAGGAAGTTGTGGGGGCGAGGTTTGGGGAACAGAAGGTGATGTCTGGGGATGATGGGAGGAAGAGGGCTTTGTGTGGGATATGGGTATGATGATTGGGATGATTGAGTATGGAAAGATGATCTGTCTGGGTTTGTAGTGCCAGGCCTCTGTCTGTGTCAGGGTTGTTGACATATCATGCTGATGCCTTGGCGCTGAATTCACTACCTAGGATGATGTTGGGTATGTTAGTGATGTGGTGTATTTGTGGAGAGTAATTGTGTGGTACTGTGGGGGATGATTGGGGGGGAATGTATATGTTGGCAATTTTTGTGTGTGATTTGTTACTGGGGGGGAATGTATATGTTGGCAGTTTTTGTGTGTGATTTGTTACCAGTGCTTATTTTAATTGATTGTATTTCTGTCGTAGTGTCATGTGGGGGGAGAAGTGACTTTGTGTGTGCACTGGTATCTGAAAAGTTGACATTGTTGTACCAGGATGATGATTCCACCGCCACCGCTGTCGACCCAGTTTTGTCTGATGGTGAAGAAATTATGAATTGTAGGTGTTTTTTGTGTTGTGCGTAGTTTTGTTTCTTGTAAGATGGCAAAGTGTATGTTGTGTTGTTTGATGAATTGTGTGAGTTCTTGTTTTTTTGTGTTTATGCCATCTATGTTTAGTTGGAGAATGTTTATGTTATATGTGCGGCGAGTGTTGGGTGCTGCAGCACGGAGGGGAGGTGGTGGTGAGGGTGGAGGGGAAGGGGTAGGAGAAGGTTGTGGTGGAGGGGAAGGGGTAGGAGAAGGTTGTGGTGGAGGTAAGGGTTGGGGTGGATTAGTTTGGGGTGGGATAGGAGGGGTTAGGGGATTGGATGGTGTGGGAAGGATTGGTGGGTTAGGTTGAGGAGGTGTGGGGGAAGTAGGAGTAGGGTTGGTGAGGGGGTTAGTGGGTGGGGGGAAGGAACATAAGGAGCAGGTCCAGGTGCTTGTGTAGTCTCTTTTGGATACAAATGTTCTGCAGATGTAATGGGTCCAGTTCTTGCAAGAATTGCACTGAACTGAACCCTTTGTCTGTCGACTTGACGTAATAGGTATGTGTATTTGTTGGGGGTCCTGGACTGCTTTCAATGTCCCCAGCGAGAAGAAGTCGTCGAGAAATGACCGCCAGGGAGTCATTTCTCGATGTAGAAAAAACGGTGTTGTTGTGTGTGATGTGTGGAGAGATGCGGTATTTGCCCGGGCGTCTGAAGCCACTCCCAGGTTCTCGGGCCCCGTGAGGGGCCGGGGGGGGGGTGCGGTGGTTAGGCCCCCATGCTGTTCTCCTTTCTTTGACAGCCTCTGGGGGGTAGACCCACGATGAAGACGCCACCGCTCCAGGTCCGCTCTGGTAGTTGGTGCAATTACCCCAGACTTGGCATGATTACCCTACTGTACGTTACTAAATTATAGCAACAGTAGTGTATATAGGCAGTAGAAGTACTTGACACTGCACAGTACTGGATTGTCTTGAATTTGTTTCTTTTTTCTTCTGATTTTTCTTGAAAGGACATCTTTGCAGGTATCCAGCCATTGGGTTTTTCTTATTTGTATAAAATTGTTTAGAAGAATAATTTATATTTTTATGCTACTCAGGGGTCCCATAGAAGAAAGAGAAGATTCCGAGTTGATGTTCCTTGATGTTGGTGATGGCAGTGCATCCAAGACAGAGCAGAATGATAAACGTATGTAAAATCACTGTTGACCTGTTATTTTGTGATAATAACATAAACAGTTCATTTTTCATATTGCAGTACCGTGAAGTATTTTAAGTCTTGTTCTGAAATGAAAGCTGTTAATACTGTATAATATATATAGTTATGAGAATTTCAGGTCATTGTCTGCTGTACTTTCACAGTAACAAGTACCGTAAAAAAAAGCACAGGAAATTAAATGTTAATTACCCATTTATTGAGGCATGTTGCAGTTAGAACCGCATCCTCGGTTAAGATTAGATGCAGTTTATAGCTTAGATACTGTACTTACGGTATAGAGTTAACTTAGGGTGTTATACAAGGTGCATAGGAAGATCTGCCAACAGTGTTTAGTGTAATCGATGTTTTATTTATTTATTTTTTATTCTATTTATTTTTTTTTCATTTTTTGTAGCTGTCATCATGGAGTACACAGTTGATAAAGTACCTGTGGAATCAAGTACTAAAAGGAATAAGAATGTTATGCTGAAGCCAAGCAAGAAAGATAAAGCAGTGAAGATTTTGACAGCACACCAGTTCATCAATGGCCTACCAGGAACCAAGATACCAATCAAACCCAGGTGCCACTATATGCTAAATTTAATACTTTATTGTACTGTGCTTGGATTTTGTATAGTATATACTGTAATGTAATCCTTTGGGTATGGCATGTCTTCTTTTTTAATTTGGAAAAGGAGTAAAGTTGCTGTTTAGCAGGAGTTTTTTTTTTATATAGTGCACCTTATAGTTTATTTGTTACATTTCAGAATAAAAGAAGGTACGCTAACAGTTGCTATGAAGAAAAAGGCCAAACTACAAGCTAAAGACCCAAAAGTTGGAAAGAAAGCAAGAAAGGTATTCAAAGACTTTGCATCACATAGGAAGAGGATTCAGTCTAAAAAGAAGAGAGAAAATAAAAATAATATCAGGAATGATTTGTGGAACAATGACAGTAAGTTAGATCATTAAGTGTCTTGTTACATGTGCATTTTGTAGTCACAATTCACATCAGATCAGGATTTGCTAATGGTGGAGTGAATTCTACATACTGATATATGGAATATAGTTTTCTAATACACTCGGGCCTCATCACCATCTATTGTTGCATTCACAGTAATAGCTATAGAAATTTCCACAGTCAACATGAACTTGGATTTTCATGCAACATTCTCTGGGAAATTACTGGTGAAAGGAGTGAAAAGTTGTTCACATTAGGTCATTCTAATACAGTCATATATAAGCACTGCCAGTGCACAAAGCATGTAGGCAGCGTTTGGTCAGGAGTGATTTCTAGACCCTAGAGTGCTTGTAGCAGTTGTCAGAGAGGAGCAGAGTATGAGTGAGTGTGCAGTTTTAAGTGGTACTGTATATTTATGTTATACAGGATTTAACCCTTCCGCGCACTGGACCGCAATTTGCGTTACACGTGGTGTGGTGTGCCAAAGCACAGGACCTCAAATCGCATGAAAACGCAAAAAAAAATTAACCAAAAAATCAGTTTTTGGTCTATTTGCGTCAAATTTTGTAGCGTTCTAGCAGCCACGTGTCTCTCCCGAGGTAAGACTTTGGCAACACTGCAATGACTCCTATGTGCCTGTATGTAGTGATAGAAACTCAGTGCTTCACTAGCAGCCAGACAGCAGGGTCGTGCTGTGTTGTGTTGTCCCCTTAAATCCGCCATTTTCCCCCTCCCACCCGAAGCTGAAGCCATTATTGAAATATTGTGACTGTACAGTGTTTTTGACTATACAGTACTGTGAAGTGATTGTGTCTATTGAACATAGATATGTTGTTTGTAAAGCATTGGGGCCCGTTATCAGCCGTTAGGCCTAGAGGCAGAGACTGGTTTGTTACAGCAGGGTTTCCACTCACCCTGCCCGTAAAATGATGTATTTTACCCTTATAGTGAAGCCATTACTTATGTCTGTGAAATATATAGTGCCTGGATTAGTGAAATAATTGACCTACCATTGCAGGCATTATGTTATGCCATTAGTTGCTAAGGGAACAGGCGGTCTCTTACGCCATACAGTAGGGAAGGGAATAACAGAAGAGGCTGGGATGGAATCATGTGATAGTGTTTTATATTGTATATGGTTCAGTGTGAAATATACATATAAAATAGTGCAGCGAGTGTTCACTGAGAAATATTGCGTGCATTGACTGACAGCGGAAAGTTACGTAATGATCAGAGACAAGAAAATACGCCACACAGCGACACGTATATGACGTGCAGCTAATGTTCGTGGAGAAATCTATTGTGTGCATCGCATGTGTTAGGCAAACGTGGTGCAAGGAACAGAGAATACACCACACACACGCTATACACACACACACACACACACACACACACACACACACACACACACACACACATACACACACATATGCACACACACACAACTCACACACTACCTAACTCATCTTCAATCCCTTCAAGTTCCTGCCAGTAGCTCAGCACCTCTGGAGCAAGTGAGTTATCCATATTTTGTTGATTTGTACATTGACCTATTTCTACATTTCTATATTTTTTTCACAAATAAGTATTGTTTTTTACATATACACATATGAGATGGAAGAAAGTTCAGCTTTAGTATCAGTACCTAGCAAAAAGACTAGTGGAAATGTCGAGTTACTGAGAGCACTATCAAAGAGCTTATGATATTTCACATGTATAATTTGAGTAAAAAATAATAATAATAATAATAATAAAACGTAACGAGCGAAAATATCTAAGTATTCATGAGGCAGGGAAATTGAGCGTTTTTATCTCGCTTGTGAGCGAGGAAGAGTGTTCTATCTTTGTCGTCCATTTACTCCAAAATTATTGAACGTATCGATTTCCTGTAAGAACCATGATAAAGATCAGTGAATTCTACTTATGTACAGGACATAACTATGTAATTTCTCTAATGAAAAGTTGTGGTTACATAGGCGGTTATTGTGCACGCATGACGAAAGTGCACCTCGGCCGCGAGTACCCTGTAGTTTTTTTGTGATTTACTCGGAAACTATGAGGCGTATCAAAACAAAAAGGTATCAGGAGAAAGCTTATGAATTTCTACATAAGATTATGTAATAAAAGCATAAGGTGTGTGAGAAAACTTCTGCAGTATACCTCCCTGAACAAAAATCAATTTTTTTACAAAAATGTGTGCACGCACACATCTTCTAAGTCACGAGTGATGACGTCATCGGAAGGTTCCTGTGGTATGCAACCTGGAGCCTTGGCAGTTCACATCGTGACGCCGGTGAGTGTGGTTTGCCTAGTTCCAACACTGGTAGCAGAGCGTGGTTCGAGAATGGCGTCGTGTTCGACCAAGTGGCCTCCAAAACTGGAAAATGATTCTACATATGAGAGCTGGAAAAAAGACATTGGCATTTGGTGCGAACTAACGGACCTAGAAGCAGAAGGATGGTGTTCAGACCCTGCTGAAAAAATTAAACGGTTTATTTCTTGTGGACAAAGGACGTCGACAGTTTGCAGCGTTTTATGAGCTATATAACTTCAGAAGAGCCAGTGATATGAACATTCGGGAATTCGTGACAGAATTTGAGCATGTTTACTTCAAATTTACCAAGCAGGACATGGAACTGCCAAATTCTGTGATGGCTTTTATGCTCTTAGCTGCATGCAAACTTTCAGACAGTGAACGACAACTAGTGATGTCCGCGATAACTGAGGTGACATACGAAAATATGAAATCTGCCCTGAATCGTATTTATGCTGGTGAAATTGGCAGGCAGAACGAGGCATCGGTGTCCGCCCGGGAGGTGAAAGACGAACCAGTGTTTTGGAGTGACGAAGTTGAGGCTGACGAAACGCTTTATGCTAGAGGTACTCGATGAGGACGGAGAATGTTGCGGGGTGGTGCAATACGTGATCGACGTCGGGGTAGTGGCCGATGTTCAACCGTATCTGCTAGAATTCCCCAACGCTCATCCACCAGCAGGAGGCAGAACCCACTTTGGCCTGACGGAAAGGTATCGAGGTGTTTCGTATGTGATTCTAGATTTCATTGGGCACGTGACTGTCCGGATGCATACGAAAACGACGGCAGTCGAGAAGAGAATTCTGAAACAGTGCATCTGTCGTTTATGGGCTATGCGGATGATGCCGCTAGTAGAGGTAAGTCACAGACTCTAGTAGAAGAATTTAAGGGATGTGCTTTTCTAGACATAGGGT
>JAGKTI010017102.1:0-18802 GCA_018397915.1 Birgus latro | reverse complement strand
TATCTCTTTTATAACCCCATCCATGTACAGATTGAACAACCATGGAGACATGACACATCCTTGTTTCAATCCAACCTTCAGATGGAAAGATTCACTCAGTTTGCCATCCACATGCACTGGAGCCTTAGCGCCCTCATACATACTCTTCACTGCCTTCAACAACTTCCCATCCACTCCATATATTCTTAATACCTTCCTCAGTCCTTGTCTATCCACCCTGTCCTATGCTTTCTCCAGATCCATGAAGGCTGCATACAACTTCTTTCTCTTCTCTAGAAACTTTTCCACTAAGGATCTAAGAATGAATATTTGGTCTACACAACCTCTTCCCTTCTTAAAATCTCCCTGTTCTTCTCCAACTAATTCCTCTGTTATTTCCCTAACTCTGCCAATAAGTATCCTCCTACCATATATTTTTCCTATTACACTGAGAAGGCAAATGCCCCTGTGATTACCACACACTGCTTTTTCCCCTTTTCCTTTGTACAGAAGAATAATTATGCCTGACTTCCAATCCTCCGGGACTCTACCCTCCTCCCACGCCAATCTGCACACCTTCCACATCCATTCTGTTACTATCTCTCCGCCATGCTTCAGCATTTTACCACACACTCCATCAATTCCTGGGGCTTTCTCCATTTTAACTTTCTTCATTTCTTTCACCACTTCCATCCTACTGACTTCTTCCTCTCTTCTCACAACCCTTTTTTATCAGCCTTTTGTTAGCCATGAGAATAACAAATATTCCCCACATAGATGTCAGTTCAGGGGCAACGTTTCTAATAAGTACAATATCTATACGGCTGCCTAATCATACTTTGCATTGCCCAAAAGTATCATCATACACTAGAACATACATGTTCAAACTGTATTAGGATTTGCCTATACAGCAGTACAGAACACTTGTTTCATTTCATTTATAGGGGCCCCAACATGCATGCATGCATTTCCTTTGGTCACCTAGTAGTGGCTCTCCGTGGTGTTTGATCCCTGGCAGCCTCCTTATTCTGTCCCTTAGTCACAATCCTAACCCACCAGGCCTTGGATTCAAGGAGCCACCGCACATCCATCTAATCATTTTCATTTATGTATGTTTGAGCCTATAAATATCTCCTTACTTTACTGACCAGGTTTCATTATCATTCAACATTACACTCCTTACATGTGCTGCATACGGGGACCCCTTAACATGGAGGGAGAGCCTCTCACTGTCAGGAGAGACAACAGCTCCATGAGCTTCCTCCAACCACTCCTTTACCCTAGCCACAGGACTAGCTTCAGCTCCACCTCCAGATCATAACATGTCCCCGAAATAGTAAAACTCCTCAGCACACTCCCAAGACTTTCCAACAACAGTCCTTTTGTGTCTTTCCATCTCTCTGTTCTGCCCCCAACACACTGCACAAACAAAATCAGCATTTTTTGCAGCCATGCTTTAATACCATTATGCAGGTATATCTTATGCACCGACTTATCACAAACACTGCGCAAGAAGGAGTTATTTCCCAGATCCATATAGCTAACTGCACATGGCCATATTCCCTCTGTCTTGACAATACCACCACCAGCTCTAGATACCATCACTTGTTTTATCCATACCCAATTCCATCTCTCCACATCCTAAATCGTTTCTCTGTCTCCCTCTCATTCTCCGCAATCAGCACCGATATCTCCCCTGGGGGTCTTTTTCTGAAGTCACTTGAGAGGCTTCAAACACCATGGTAAACAATACGGGGCTCAAGACTGACCCCTGATATATGCCAACAGTCACTGAAACTCATCACTCAAATTTCTGTTCACTCTCACTTTGGTGTGAGCACTCTCATACATTGCCATACCCACTCAAACCATCCACTCCTTGATCTCAAGCTTTCTCATTGCCCACTTTGCCACCATCCTCCAGACTCTGTCAAAGTCCTTCTCCAAATCAACAAAAACAAAGTATATAAAATATTTAGTATGGTATTAAATGTACAGCCCAAGAATACAGTCTCAGAAGGAACACAAGCACACAGACACAGACTTGAGATTTTGGCAAGAATACAGTTATATGCAGTGGAGGGTACTGCCTAACTGAGGCAGGGAGTAGCCCAAGTGGCGCTACAGGACATATGCAAAGGGATCGGGAGTTCTGGCCACATGGAAATGTGCGGAAAGGACTGTGCAGACATTGACAAAGCATTGCAAGGAACCCCAGTGGTGCTTTTGTGCACTTTTAGATGCTTCTCAAATGTTATAGAAGCTTTCCAGATGTTCCTGAAGAATGGCCATTTGGTCTCGGCAAATAACTGAACCTAGCACTTAGGAACCATGCAAATATGGAGGGGCCTATTGTACAGAATACAGGCGGGTCCTGTTATGCGAGTGGAATGCATTAATAGAGGACTGCTCAGATAGCAGAAACTCATATAATGGAGTCATAACTTTTGGAAAAATAGGGTTAGGTTAACTAACCCCCCACCAACCCAGGTCTGCAGCCATTTCCCGGAAATATACTTCTATACGTGATTTAAGTATGGTACAGGTGATGGAGAATGAGATGTTAAAGACATAGCACAGGTTGGACACATGTTCACCACACTCATGACAAGTCACAATTTCTAGTTTTGTGGCTAAAGTAATAGGACGTAGACATGTGCTGAAGCAGTCAGAGCCTATCGTCAGGCCTGGCATGCCTGGAGTTGACACCCATGCAAGGCTTTGGGGGAGTGATACTGCTGCCTGGACACTGTGTGCACCCAGACCATCTTGTCGGAAAAAGGGAATGTCTGGAACATACCCTTCTTGGTCTTCATCTGGGTGGCCTGATCCTTACCTGGAGCTGACATGTAGAGAATCTGCAGAATTCTTGCACCAAGCAGTTGGATGTCATGAAAAGTCTGACAGAATTGTGCCTAGGTGCTAGTCGTGACCTGCTTCTGGCCTATTACAGGTTCACCATACTTGCCAAGTTGAACTACAGATATCCACTCTATGGCTTGGCTTCCAACACCTGGCTTTGGAAGCTGGATGCAGTACAAAATGCAGCTCTGTGGGTAGCTCTTGGGGTGTTTTGTTTTCCTGCTGTGTCTTGGTAGGGCGGAGAATGGTGTCCCCCCCTCCACTCCATGATGAAACTTATCCGCGGACATTTCTTGGCCATCCAGCAGACTCCCCCTCACCACCCACTTGTCCATGCTGCTTTGGAGTTTGACCCTTTGGACCTGACTTGGCCCATGTAGTCCAGATGGATCTTGTTAATGTGGGTTCTCCAAGCATACCAAACTCTGTCACTCCAGCCTCCTTCTCCCTGTCAGCCATTGATGTCGTTACCTCCTCCTTGGTGGGACCTCTCATCCATGTTATCATTCCAGCTCACGGAGTCCTTCTGTAAGTCCCTAGATGGACCCCCCCCCCAAGTCTTTTGGGAGCTGACATCCACCACTTGTGGTGGACACCTGGAAATCTACATGGATGGCTCTCACTTCCCATCCACTGCAGCATTTGTGGCAGGAGTGTATATAGCAGTTTTAACCCTCTGTCAAAATTGACGGTTGGATGCCCACCATCTTAACATAGTGATAGAGCTCTTTGCTATCCTCAAGGCCCTTGAATTTCTCAGTTTTCACCTCCAGCCTTAGAAGGTGGTATCCTGCAATGACTGTTCAGTAGCTTTTCACCTTATAATTTCTACACACCCTCAGTTGGCAAGCATCTGACTGAAGACATCCAAGCATTACTTCAGTACCTTCTCAGCAAAGGCTGGGAGGTCCACATTCATTGGATCCCCTCCCATGTTAGCTTCGGGCAGTGAGATTGCACATGGCCTTCTCATCATTATTTTGGAACCTCTGCTTCTCTCCGAAGCTACACACCATCGTCTCCTTGCAGTTGCCTACAGAACAGCCTGGGATGCTGACCTGGGGGCTCCCCTTCCCACCACAACATTGGGGCCATACCACATTGACTCATCTAATCACCCTTAGGCTTGTGTATCTTCCCGTGTCCTGGATGTGGCACTCTCCAGATCGCGCATCAGGTATGTTGGTCAGGCTTCTCATCTCTACTGCCTCAGACTGGCCCTGGACACTTATTGCCAGTGGTGCAGAGACCAAGAGGAGACTATAGTCCACTTCATATTACATTGCTCCCAGTTCAACTCCATGTGCACTTATTTGAGAGAATGTCTAGTTGCTCTAGGACTCATGGACTTCACCCTCCCAATACTCCTTGGCAGGGTGGGCCTGAACCATCAGCCACAACATCAAAGTCCTTCTCCACGTGTGTGTTGTCCTCAGAAGATCTAGACTACTACATTGTTTGTAGTTGAGGAGCTCTCTTCATTATCTCTGGGTGGGTTTCTCCATGCTTCCAGCTGGTGAGAGCCCTTTAGTCTACACCAAGACCAAGAAGACGAGAAACGCCTCTCAGAATGATTTCGTCAAAAAGCCTGGGAAGTGGTAAGTTTTGTAGTAATTTCAATTGTTTTGTGTGTCTTCTTGCAATAAAGGCCTTACATTGTAGGTCAGTGTTTAATCATAAGAAAGCCTTTAGTTATCTTTCCCTTTTATGTTATTATTGCTGTTGCTTCTCCAGATGTTGATAGCACTCTCCCTCCGTGCTAAGGGATCTTTGTTTGTGGCACGTGTTAGGAGTGTAATGCCGTATGGCAGTGAGACCTGGGAAGTAGTGGAATGAGATATTCGCAAGGTCAGACGTAAAGAAATGAAAAAGATTAGGTGGATATGCAGTGCATCCCTGAGTGTGAGGCCTGGGGGGGCTAGGTTTACGATGGAAGAGTTGAGAGGTAGGATGGGACTGGAGTGTATTGCTGTTATGATGAGGAGAGAGAGATTTAGATGGTTCGTGCATGTGGAGAGGATGGGGGATAATAATTGGGTATGGGAAGTGAGAAGTGTTAACGTTAGGGGTAGGGTTGCGAGAGGTAGACCGAAAAAGACCTGGGTTGAGGTCATTGAGTGTGACCTCAGGGATAAGGGACTGAATAGGGAAGCTGCCAGAGATCGAGCATCGTGGATAGCTGCCATTAGATGACCAAGGCCAATGCATGCTAGTGTGTTGGTGCTTTTAAAAATGAGACAAAATGATTGCTGTAGCATTTGAAAATTCAGTACCCATTTAAATGGGAATCATGGAGCCCATGCAGGCTAGTCACCCACCAAAAGTGAATATTGAGCTAAACTGGAGCTAACGCTCAGTGATTTTATGTGGTACATGTTTATGATTTATACTGTATTACCTTGGCAGATTACTGTACTTATTAGTGAATGTTTTGTCATTATGAGACAGATTTCTTAGCTTTTCCCCCAAATTGTTTCCTTTTTTTTTCACAGGTCTTTCAAGAATTTAAAGGAGGCTGTTGAATACTTGTACTTAGTACCAGATCAGGAAGGTGCCACGGGTATCGACATCACACTTGAGCCTCCTGATGATGGTGCTGAGTCGGATGCAGATGTTCCACGTGAAGATGTAGTTGATGTGGGGGAAGAAAATCTCAGTCTACTGGGAACAAAGCTTTTGGCTGAGGTGCCTCATATTGAATTTACAAACAGAAATTCATGTATTGAGCGTTGTTCATTGTGGACTATGCCAGTAGTAATTCCAGAAGATACACAGCACAGCAGCCTCATGGAAAGTGAAGAAGGAACTCAACTACCAAAGAAGAAACTGAAAACTACAAAGTGTACATATGTATGGGAAAGATGTTACATTAAAGACAGTAATGATGCAGAAGTGTTAGTTCCAGAGCCACATATTCCTTCAGTGTTGAATAGTTGGCATGATGAAGGACTAACACCTGTTGATATTTTTAAAGTGTTTTGGAATGAACAACTAATGGAAAGTATCAAGACAGAAACAAACCGCTATCATCGCGTAAAATATGGGAAAGAGTTAGGTGTTACGGTAGAAGAGCTTTATCAAGTATTTGGTATTTTTCTTTTATCAGGGTATAACACTGTCCCGAATAGGCGGCTCTTTTGGTCAAAGCAAGCTGACACCAGGAACCTTGCAGTGACCCAAAGTGGAATGGGAGTCAGCAGATTTGAAAACATTGTTCGGAGTCTACACTTTGTTGACAACTCCAAGAAACCAGTGGAAGATAAATTATTCAAGGTGCGACCACTCTTTGAGCACTTCAACAAGATTTTCATGGACCTAGCTCAGCCACTTCCAATGTCATGGGCTATTGATGAAACCATGGAACCATATTTTGGTCATTGTGGACCCAAGCAGTTCATTCGAGGAAAACCTGTGCGATTTGGATATAAGTTCTGGTGCCTCTGTTCCTCAGAGGGACTGCTAATTTCCTTCAAACTTAATGAAGGAAAGGAAACTGGCTATGAGGAAGGTCACAAGGAAAGTGGCTATGAGGAGGGTCACACTGTTGGCAAATCTGTTGTTGAGACTTTGGCAAAGGGAGTTGTTCCGTCAGGGAGCAATGGCTATATTGACAATGTTTTTACAACTCTTCCTTTACTTGAATCTTTCAGAAAAGCCAATGTCAACCTCACTGGAACTATTCAAAAAGACGAAGTTAAAGATGTGCCTCTCTCTGACATGAAGAAAAGAGAGAGAGGCTATGCAGAGATGCTGAGAGATAAAGAGAAAAACATTGGTGTTTGCCAGTGGAATGATAACAGTGATGTGATAGTGGCCACCAACAAAGCTGACAGTGTTTCCTTGACTATGAGTAAATGTAAGCAATGGTCAAGAAAGAAGAAAAAATTAGTATGTCTCCCACAACCAGTCATAATTCAGAAGTACAATAAAGTTATGAGAGGAGTAGATTTGTTCGACCAGTTTAGAGGGAAATATAGGGTGTCATTCCGGAAACGTGCCTGGTATTATCCACTATTTAGGTTTCTCCTAAATTCCTCAGTTGTTAATGGGTGGATTCTTTACAGAAAAGTCAGCAAGGTCACAGAACTTGAGTTCTTGAGAGACATTGTAAATGTTCTTCTGAAGCCATCAGTAAGGCCTGGCAAGGTTGTCTCGCTAAAACATCCCGAGTGTGTGCGTTATGACCGAACGGATCACAATATTGTGATGGGTGACACACAGCGTCGCTGTGGAGTCTGCAAGAAAAATGTTAGGCCGAAGTGCACAAAATGTGATGTAGCACTGCATGTTCAGTGCTGGGTTCAGTATCACACAAAAATTTAAGATTCAAAAACAAGTAACACATTACTTCAGAATGACCAAATAAATGTAGTGTGATTTCACTGCAGATCAGTTATAAATGCAGGTACAGTAAACCTTGCATAAGTTGAACTTTTAGAAGCCGGAATCTTCAGTTAGCCGAACTCAGGCCGAGACCACGTATGAAAGTAGGCCGAAATGCGAAAGTAGGGGGAGAAATGGCGACAGGCGGACACGTGGCGCCAGTCTGCTGCTTGCTTTTGGAGACGGTAGTTGCGCCATTCTTACTGTCATTTAGTGCTGAGCAGTGCTCTCCTTTTGCCTTCTGCCTTGCCATGGAAGGTTCAAAGCTTAAAAGAAGTGATACTGGCACCTCTAGTCGTAAAGGAATGAAGCTAAAAAAAAAAAAAGAATGTGTGTGTGTGACTTAGTGTAGTGATCATGATTAAAGTTCAGTACTATTATTACTGAAAGTGTTACATTGCAGTCTATTACAGTGATTACATTTAAGTTTAGTTCTTAATATAGAGTGAAATAAATACTGGGTACTGTTTAGAATTTACGTTAAAGTGTGAACTCACCCACCTCCACCAATTCCGTCTCCAAAACTAAACAAACTGTCGAACTTCGAAGAATCTACTGCCTCTAATGAAAGGTGTTACACTGCAGTTTATTACAGTGATTACATTTAAGTTTAGTTCTTAATATAGAGTGAAATAAATACTGGGTACTGTTTAGAATTTACGTTAAAGTGTGAACTCAACCACCTCCACCACCTCTGTCTCCAAAACAAAACAAACTGCCGAAGAATCTACTGCCTCTAACAAAAGGTGTTACACTGCAGTCTATTACAGTGAGTACATTTAAGTTTAGTTCTTAATATAGAGTGAAATAAATACTGGGTACTTTTTAGAATTTACGTTCAAGTGTGAACTCAACCACCTCCACCACCTCCATCTCCAAAACAAAACAAAACTGCCGATGATCTACTGCCTCTGACGAAAGGCAAATTATGTGCACTGAATTCTTTCTTTTTTGTCTTTCTTTATTAATTTATACACTGTATATGCTCCTTTACTTTAGTGTTAAGAAGACAAGTAATAAGTATTGTTATTGCAATTTGGGAGGGTGAAAATCCATCTCCAACACACGCTACCGATGGTCTGTACTGCCTCTGTGAATGATTTTCTACCAATTAACCACTTCAGTACTGTGATGTCTATTTCTACTTTATTTACACTTCCTCCAGCCGATTTTGTGGCACTCAGGACTGGACTCACATACTGAAGGGGCTAACGAAAGCTGTACCAACCCCGTGTGCACTTCCACAGATCCAACCTACACTGACTAAAATTGTCTGGTGGCAGCAAGAACAAAATGAAAATACATCCAGCACTGAAGGGGTTAAATGTATATTAAATGCACTAAATTGTTTTTTGTCATAACTTATTTATTTATATATGCTTCTTTAATTTAGTGTTGAAAGGACAAGTAATAGGTATTGTCTTAGCAATCTGGGGGGTGAAAATTCGGTAATTTAGCAATTTTGGGGGGTGAAAATTCGGTAAGCCGGAAAAATCGGTAATTCGAACCAGGGTAGAGCCCCATATAGTTCGGCTTATGAAGGGTTTACTGTAATAGAATTTTTAATTTTTATTCAGGCTTATTTGGCTACAGTATCATTCTCCACCATTTTATGGATAATGTTTGTAAGCTATTGGGTAAATATTTTCATGCATATCACAGTATGCAGTTATGTGTTTTGTGTGTGAAAATTGTTTTGAAAGAGAATATATTTTCTTTAAAAAAGGGGTCAGATATTCATCTAAACACCTTTTTTCAACTCCAAAGAAAGGAATAAAGTAAAATATGACAAATAATAAGTATAATTTGTCTTTTACCTCCTGAAAAAACTTAAATATTTAATCCATATGCTGTCCATTAGGGTAGGTGGGCATAGCGATTCCTTCATGGTGCTCATTTAAATGTGCACTTTAGATATCTCTGTTAGGTGGTGGCAGCCATTATCTGCTCACTTGATATAGTGCTGCCTACCTCTTTCTTCATCTTTATCACTCTTTTTCTATGTCTTCCCTCCTCTGTTCCTATTTCTCCCGTCTTTCTTCTCATTTATTATTATTCTTTCCCTTTCATGTGGCTTTACACTGAGTGACAAGCCTAATGGTTTCCTGTAAACCAGGAAACCATTTACAAATCTGGGTGGTAGCCGCCTTACTAACCCACACGAGTTCCCTACGTGTCAGCAGGTGGGTTTGCGGAGAGTTAGTGGCCCCTCCATGTAAAACAGCTAACTCAAAACCCAATAGCCACCCCTTACGGGATTGTGGCATCTGGCTATAGATAGATAGATAGACTTTAGATATCTGTTATATATGGATGAATAATAATCTAAAACTGACTGGCATCAATTTTAGATTATTAACCATTTAGTATGTAAAAATGGATTGATTCTGCATAAAACAAAGGGTACCATGCATTCATGGTAAATATCCATCCAGCAATACCATCATCTAATCATCATTATCATCTAATCCTTGAGGAACATAGAGCCCATGGCTAGGCAAGGTGGTCCTGACATTTATGCTGAGAGTGACCAACCTCACACATCCCTGAGTGGCATTATGTGAGCAGTAAACCCCAACCATCCCTTGGATATAAAGCTACACAGGCCCAATCTGGTTGGAGTACCTTAATTATCCACTAAACCATCAGGTGCCATAATTTGATTATATGGTTACCACCCAGCATAGTAAGTGGTTCCCTGGTGTACAGGAAACCATTTAGCTTGTCACTAGGTGTAGGGGCACCTGTTGACAGAAAGAAGAGGAAAGAATGAAGGAAAGAAAGACGAAGAGGAAAGAAGAAAGGAAGAGAGGATTGGGTGTCCACACAAGAGCAGCACTACATCAAACTAGTGGATGGTGAGCGCCCCCACCCACATCATTTAATTCGCTCATCAGTTGTAACATTTCATTTCTATCAACTACTATCTCAGCTAAGTGCTGAGCTCTTCCTTCTTCACCTGGTCCCATAAATTCATCTTCATTTACAAATACTGAATGTAGCTTGTTGTTCATTATCTCACTCATATCCTCATCCTTATCATACCCATTATATCACTTCCTCATCTCTCAGTCTCATCACAGTATCCCCTACTTTCATTTTGCCATTTACATATTTTGTAGAACAATTCTGTTTCCGTCTCAGTTGTAGTCCTTATATCCTCATATTTAATTTTTCTTCTCTTCATACTTTTATTTAGCCATTTCATGCCTCCTTGTATTCATTCCATGCTGTCTCACTTTGTCTTCTTCTTAACCTATTCCATGCTGTATTTCATGTTTACTGTGCATTCCTACATCTGTAATGAAGCCATTCCTTTTCCCTTTCCATTTGGATAGCAAGTTTTGGGACATGTCTGCTGATACCTTTTTCATGTATATCCATCCAGCCATCTATCATCCAGTCCTATGTTGCCTCATGAGAAGCGTCAGAGCCCAGGGTTAGGCAAGTTGGTCCTGACATTTAAGATGAGAGTGACCAGCCTCACTCATCCCTGAGTGGCATTATGTGAGCAATAAACCTCAACCCCCCCATGGATATAAACCTACGCAGGCACAATCCAATTAGAGCGCCATAATTACCCACTAAACCACCAGGTGCCAAAGTTTGGTTACTTGGTTACCACCCAGCGTAGTAAATGGTTTCCTTGTGTACAGGAAACCATTTGACTTGTCACTCAGTATAGAGTCACCAATAGGCAGAAGGAAGAGGAAAGACTGAAGGAAAGAAAGACAGATGAGGGAGTGTAAAGTCACCTGTAGGCAGAAGGATGAGGAAAGAATTAAAGAAAAAAAGACACCAGAGGATGGAAGAAAAGGAGGATGGAGGAGAGGAAATTATTATAATTCCGTATTTCTTGTGGATATTTTCCGTCATTGTTATTTTACCCCTATTTGCGCTACCAAAATAATGTCATAGGGAGTCCTTAGTTTTGTCTATCCAGTTTCTGTTTCTTATCTCACTCCCACATCTGTTATCAACACCAGCATTTCAGTACCCAAATGATTACTTTTCCCCAGGGGACTTTGGTATTGTAGATGAAATGCGTAATCGGGATCGTTTGTTAATACCAAATCAAACACCAGTGGTTGATCATCTCTAATTCTTGCATTTTCCATAATAGGTTGAGTTAGCATATTTTCTACCATCAGGTCCATTACTTTGTATCCCCAAGATTCTTCATTTGTCCTCACATCCAGTCTTTCCCAATTTACCTCCTTGCAGTTAAAATCCCCTCTCATCACCAATTTACAGTATTGCTTCTTCTAATTAACCTTGCTAACCCATCCAGGGACTCATATCAAACGTTTATATTCCTCTTTTCTCCACGTTCTTGTTTCAAGAGGCGTATACAGTAGACCCTTTCTATAACAGACTCTAGTATAGGGATATCAGATTTAATGGATGCCATGAAGGCCATTGAGCAATCAACTATACCAAAGTTACCATTTAATGGGGTGCATCGCATGGCCCTTCCAGACACCTCTGAGCCCAGCAGACACTGTTTCGGCTATAATGTATAACATCTGTTACAGGGGGTGCATCACATGGTCTTTACAGACTGTTCTCCACATTCAGGGTGACTCAGAATGCAGCTACCAGGGTTGGCAGTGGTTTTCCCCAGCCACTTGGTCTAGGTTGGAGATTTGCAGGCAGGAATAGATAATGAGTTTACTTCTCGTAGGCCTCGGCAGGACCGGAGTCTGTGGATATACTGTATCACGCATGGTTGGCCTTGATCTTGCCGTGTCTTTCTTTGTGTTCAGGCAGTCATGTGCACATGTCATGTCTCTTGACTTTGCCAAGTGTTTTCCCATTGCGATTGTCTAGAATGGCTTCTAGTAAGGAATTTCTCAACACCTCCTCTACTGGAAAAGCAAAGATGAGGATTATTACCATTGCAGAGAAGATGGAGGTGATCAAGACCCATGTTGAAAAGCATGAGCAGGACTGATCTTTTGCTCAAGTATGACCTTAAGAGGTTGATCCTTCATGACATCCTGAATTCTAAAGATAAAATAAATGATTCAGTGAAGAAAATGGAAAGTGGGAGGAAGGGGAAGGATATGTTCAAGAGCAGGAAGCTGCTCAAGAAGAAGCTGGACAAAGCTGTGTTTTAAGGGGTCTGTGCAAGAGCAATCTGAGGTGTCCCTGTGCATGGCTTCGACATCCAACACACAGCACAAAGGCTTTCTACATTCCTTGGAACTGAAGGTTTCAAGTGCAGTGAAGTCTAGCTGTGGAGGATCAGGAGGTGCCATGGCATTGTTAACAAGGCCATAACTGGAGAGATCCTCAGCAGAGATGTTGATTCTGTAGGGCCTTTCATCTAGCATCTTGGGTAGATGATGGAGGAGGAGGACCTGCATGAGTGTCAAATCTACAATGCAAATTAGACCCGGCTCTTCTGCCATGCTCTTCATCAAAACATCCAGGCTTCCAGAAATATCTGCAGCACTCTAGGGCATACAACAATGCAGCAGCATCTCTCCATCCTGGCCTGTGTCAGTGGTGATGGCTCTCATCACCTACAACCAGTCATAGTGGGTAAGAGCAAGTGGCC
Organism: Birgus latro; assembly: GCA_018397915.1. Classification (NCBI taxonomy): domain Eukaryota; kingdom Metazoa; phylum Arthropoda; class Malacostraca; order Decapoda; family Coenobitidae; genus Birgus; species Birgus latro. The sequence goes on along the minus strand of JAGKTI010017102.1, from coordinate 6,015 downwards.
CAAGTCACTTAAGGACATCGCCCAAGAGTCCTGTGGGGTACCATGGGATGAAGTCTTCCTGGTTTACCCAGGGTGTCATTAATGACTGGTTCCATCACAGCTTCAACCCTTCTGTGAGGCAACACCAAAAAAGATGTGACATCAATCCTGACAAAATGAAGACAGTGCTAGTGCTGCTGATAGACAATGCACCAACTCATCCTTCCTCCACCAGCAGTGCTATCATCATCCTTTCCTCCTCTCTTCTACTCTGATAGCTCTGTAGCTATTTCTTCCACAGATGTAATAACTGAAATGAAACAACAGATTAATCACACTGTCCTGGCCGAGATTCAATCTCAGGCCCTCGCGTTTCATAGGCGCGCATGTTACCAATGAGCCAAAAAGAGGGATCCCTGCTTTGCCTCAAAGCAACACGGGCTTTTATTTACCCCATTGCACTGATAAAGCGGATCTCTTCACTCAGGCTTTCTCCTCCAATTCTGCCTTAAACAATTCTGATGCTTTTCCTCCATCACTTCCCCCCTCTGATTTCCTCATGGCTGACATTAAATTTTCTTCAGCTGATGTTTTTTCTGCCATCACTGGCCTCAGTACTGACAAGGCATATGGGGATGATGGAATCCCTCCTGTTGCCCTCAAGAACTGTGCTTCTGTGCTTACACCCTTCCTAGGTAAACTCTTTTGCCTCTGCCTATCAACTTGTACCTCATTCCTACTTCCTGGAAGTTTGTTCTCATTCAGCCAGTCCCAAAGAAGGGTGACCATTCCCAACCCTCTAACTATTGTCTCTTCTTCTATCTATCTATCTATTGCCAGATGCCTCAATCCCTCACGGGGTGCCCACAAACAAATCGCCTCCATGTCGCTCTGTCCCCAGCCATTTCACTACCCCGCTCCCAACTCACACCCCTCTCTCTCATGTACCTCTCCACTCCATCCCTCCAACTCATCCTCGGCCTCCCCCTCCCTATCCCCCCCTCCACCTCACTCACATACACTCTCCTCATCATTCTTTCACTCTCCATCCTCTCCACATGCCCAAACCACCTTAACGTGTTTCTCCTAACGCTTCCTATCACATCCACATCCACACCACAACGCTCCTTCACCTCCTTCACTTCTTCATTTGTTAGTCTGTCTCTCCATGTGATTCCACATGCTCCTCTCAAATAACTCATTTCCACTGCTCTCACTCTTGACTTCTGTCCTTCCAACAGGGTCCAAGCTTCACTTCCATATGTCAGAGTTGGTATCACAATACTGTCATGTAACAACTTTTTCACTTCCATGCTCACTTCCCTATTTCTTATCACTGCTTTCAACGAACCAGCAACCTTCCTTCCCTGCTGCATCCTTTCAAGCACTTCACCCTCCAGACTTCCATCCTTACTCATCACACTACCCAAGTACTTAAATGCTCTCACATTCTCAATATCCTCCCCATCCAATCTCACTGTACATTCACTGGCTTAGAAAAATTTTAAAGCATCTTTCCTATCACATCCTTCTTTCTGATCATCAGTATGGGTTCCATCGGGGACGCTCCACTGGCGATCTTCTCACCTACCTTTCAGACTCCTGATCATCCTCCATTCGGGACTTTGGTGAAAGCTTTGCCATTGCACTTGACATCTCAAAGGCTTTCATTCAAGTCTGGCTAAAATCTTTAATTTTCAAACTGTCCTCTTATGGTTTCTATCGTACTATTTGTGGCTTCATCTGTAGCTTCCTTTCTGGTCGCTCTGTGGTCGCTGTTGTAGATGGCCATCGTTCTTCTCTTAGATCTGTCAACAGTGGTGTTCCTCAGGGCTCTGTCCTATCACCAACTCTCTTCCTTTTATTCATCAGTGACCTTCTAAGCTGTACGTCTAACCCTATCCACTTGTACGCTGATGATTCCACCCTTCACCATTCCATTCATTTCCTGCAACGTCAATCTCAGCAATTACTTCATCAAACAAGGGATGAGGCTATGGCACACCTAATGTCTGACTTGGCTCGTATCTTTGACTGGGGTAAAATTAATTGTTGTTTTTAATGCATCAAAGACAGTTCATACACCTATCAACCAGACAAAATCTTCTACAGGAGTACACACTGATGTTTAATATTATCCAGCTCAATCCTGAATCATCCTTGAACATACCTGGGGTTTCAATCACTCGAGCCTTATCATGGAAAGATCATATTACATCTCTTGTAAAATCTGCTTCCAAGAGATTGGGTGTGCTAAGCAGACTCCATACCTTCTTTATCCCTGCACAATTGTTGACTTTATACGCAGGTTTTATTCACCCCTGTATAGATTACAACTCATATGTGTGGTGAGGCTCCCCACATACAGCTCTTCTCAATAGGGTGGAGTCAAAGGCTTTTCGTCTCATTAACTCTCCTCCTCTTACTGGCTTCCTTCAACCTCTCTCTCTTTGCCGCATGGTTGCATCTTCATCTCTTTTCAGTCATTACTTCAGTGGTCACTGATCCACTGAGCTGTCTGCTTTCATCCCTCCACTTTGACAATGGGCGCGTAGCACCTGTCTAGCAACAAACTCTGATCCCTTTTCTGTCCAACGCTTTAATGCAAGAGTTAACCTTTACTTCCAGTCCGTCATTTATGCAACAGGTCAGCTCTGAAACTGTCTTCCTCTGTCTGTATTTCCTACTTCCTATAATCTCCAGTCTTTCTAACGCAGTGTGTCCAGGCATCTCGAAATGAACGGATCTTGAATTTGGCTCTCTTTTGTACTGTTTTCGTTTTTTTCTTGGAAGGGACGGTTTGCGGGCTCCCGGCCTTTGGTTCCTTCTTCGTTGCATAAAAAAAAAAAAAGTGGGGCTCTGTAGAAACCACCAGCAGCAGTGTCTCATTTGTGAGTGAGGATAGTATGGACCAGCCTGACTGTGTGACTGTGAGGGCACCAGAGACAAGAAAACCTGGCACAATTTCAAGAAATACACCATAAAGGGTGCTATCTTCAACTGGGCAGAGTTATGGAAGATAGTCCCACTTCCCATGCCCAGGAATGGGTGGTGCAAAGTCCTCAGAACCCTTCAAGACTCTGGCTCCACAACATGAATTTGAGGAGTTTGAGCCATCTAGGATGGCAGAAATGTTAGCAAGGGAATCTTGCAGAGGAGGAGCTCCAAGAGTGGCTGGATGTGGATGCTGGTGTGCCTGGGTACCATCAACAGACAGAGGAGACTGTGGCAAAACTACAGCAATACAAGACATAGCAAAGGATGAAGATGAAGATGAGGAGGAGACACCTGGACTGTTCCTAGCTGCAGGCACTGATGCTGCAGACACAATCCTGACCATCATATTTAAGGTTAGAGGACCTTTGGTTCAACATTATGGGGTTGTGTGGCTCATCAGGTTGGAGTTAGTGCAACAGTAGCAGCCAAAGCAAAACCAGCCTAAGATCTCCTAGTTTTTCAAGCCTGTTCCCTCTCCTGCAGCCAAAAGGTTCTGCATAGAGTCAGAGACCTCTTCTGTGTCTGTAACATGAACATCCTCAATCAGCCTCCACACAGCCTAAGAATCCAGGAGGACAGCCTCCAGGACCCTGACCCCCAACACTGGTCCAAACTCAGGCTTTAATCTGCGCAAGCGGTGACATCTGTGAAACTTTTATAATTCTTGGATACATTAGGCTGAGAATTTTAAACTTACATATTTATATAGACGTAATATGATGATTATTCGTATAATTTTATAGTACATGTCAATTGTTCACTTTAGGTTATTAGGCATTTGTAGCGATATTTATAAGCATTGGTTACTAGCTAATGTGTAGCGCTTTAGGTATGTGAGCTAGGTACCTGTGTAGCGCTTTAGCAAGTGAGGTAGTTCGCTACTTTATTTGTTCAATACTCACAATAGGGAGGGTTAGGAGTATATTAACAAGATGTATTTACAAGACACCAACACTGTATCACACATTCACTATTGGTTCACAGGGGAAAAGTACAGAATACTTGTGCTGAAGCAAGGTACATGACTGCGATTACTGAGAGAAGGGAGGATTATGCAAACTCAGTAGTTTGTGGGTTAGGTAGCTATGGGCATAGGTATGGTTATGGGTGCATTAGTGATAGGAAGTGGTGTGTGTGTGTGTGTGTGTGGTCCTGGCCCAGCAGCCGTGGGTGTGGAGCCCAGCTGCAGGCATGACAGTCCCACATGTTGTCAGGGTAGGTGTAGACTGGGGGTGCCACAGGGACGCCTCAAGCACTTTATGCGCCTGCCACCCAAGCCAAGCCTTGGTGCCGTGTGCCAAGGAGGGAAAAAAAAGGTGATTGGGCAAGGCACGTCTCAAGTTTTATAGCGTCCTTTGGTGGTCTTGCCATTGGGTGAGGCACCTTGGCCCTTTCATAGCTTGGGGTGGTGGTTTTAAGGGCGAAAAAGTTATGCTAGCCATGATGCCATGGTGTCGTGTGCAAAGTGCAGAGGTTGTGTGATTCACAGCATGTACAGTGCAAGGTGTGGAGGTTATGTGGTGCACAGTATGTGCAGTGCAAAGTGTGGAGGTTGTGTGGTGCACAGAATGTGCAGTGCAAAGTGTGGAGGTTGTGTGGTGCTTACAGTATGTGTGCTACAGTACTCCTCCCCTTCCCCCCCCTTTTTTTTTTTTTTTTTACATACAGAGAACAGTAATGATATATATACACATACAGAGCTTAAGTGTAGACAATGCATATTACACAAAAAATTACACATATGATCATTAATAGTCTATACAGGTATACAGAGCTAAAGTCCATATAAGACTTATTTCAAGACACAGGGCATATAACCATTTACATGATTATAACTTCATGCTCTAATGACCTGGCGGCATAATGTATCAGTGCATGCAGCATGTAGTGTTGTTAGGTCATGTGGGCGAGACAGTTTCCAAGGTGGAGGCTGTGGGAAGTTCAGGCGTGGCAGACAGGGGGGTGGAGGTAGTGCTGTGTGGGAGAGGGAGAGGTGTGGTGTCTGGCATAGGGTTTGAGGAATGTGAAAGGGGTGAGGTGTTAGGGGATGGAGGTGTGGTGCGTATTGGGGTGATGGTGGTTTTTGTGTGAGAGAGCCAGGTGTGGTGCTTGGTGCAGGGTGTGAGGGATGTGGAGGGGTGAGGTGGGAGGGTATGTAGGTGCAGCGAGTGTTGGAATGTCCAACTGCTGGGATGCAGGGACGTGGTGCGCTGTAGCAGTTTGTGTGCTGTCTCAGGCCCCAGCTGCAGCCACTCACGGGCCCAGCAGCGGCTATCCCAAGCCTCCAGCTCCGGCCCTGGCATCAGCCATCCCTGGCCCATGCCCCAGCCCATGCCCCGGCCCCATCAGCAGCCACCCGCAGGACCTGGTACCGGCAGCAACCACCCACAGTCTCCCCAGTCAGCCACTCTGCTCTGTCGACCACTCAACAGGACGATGAGGAGCTACGTCAACTGCTGCAGTGCACCACGACCCTGCATTTCCTGCAATTGGACATCCCAACATTCACCACACCTACGTACCCTCCCACTTCACCCCTCCACGTCCCTCACACCCTGCACCTGGCCCTCTCACACAAAAACCACCACCACCCCAACACACATCGCACCTCCATCCCTTAACACCTCATCCCCTTCACATTCCTCAAACCCTATGCCAGACACCACAACTCACCCTCTCCCACACACCAGCCCCACCCCCACCACCCTGTCCGGCACACCTGAACTTCCCACAGCCATCATCCTGGAAACTGTCTCGCCCACACGACCTAACAACACTACATGCTGCATGCACCGGTGCATTCACACGATGAGGTCATGCGTCCTGAATTCCTACAGCAGTACATTACAGTGTGTGAAAATACAATGAAGTACTGTAAATGGATATACATCCTGTGTCTTGATATATGCCTTATATAGGCACTAGCTCTGTATATCTATACAGTATATACTATTACTGATCATAAATGTATTTTTTGTTTGTGTGTGTGTAATATGCACTGTCTACACTTAAGTTCTGTATGTGTATATATATATATAT
>JAGKTI010017101.1:0-18802 GCA_018397915.1 Birgus latro | reverse complement strand
TGTGTGTGTGTGTGTGTGTGTGTGTGTGTGTGTGTGTGTGTGTGTGTGTGTGTGTGTGTGTGTGTGTGTGTTATAACGATGTGGGTTATTACAATGTGAGTTAAGAGCTGGTGGGGAACGTGACACAACCCCAGCTTATTGTAACGGGTGTTTATGCTGCTATTAGACCCTTCAGGCCGATGACGCCCTTCTTCGTTCAGGCCAACACGAAACTATTTTATTTAACTTACAGGGATATATCCTTTGTAATGAAGAAGCTCCTGAAGGCCTAAGCAAAGACTACTAGACAGAAAAAGTCTATTGCAAGGTGAAGAATATCGCTTGTTGGTGGCAGTGATATGAAAAAAAAAGGTAACAGAAAAAAAAAAAATTGTCATATGCGAGCGAAAAAGTACCTGTGTATTTCATCCTGATTTTTAAGGGCGTCTCATATTTCATTTTTCATTCATCAATGATCTTGATAAACAGCGTTGAGTATGATCATAAACTGATAGTGCTGAGATCTGTTTTTTTTAAATTATTATCTTTCGACTTTTTTTTTTTTTTTAAGCAAGGAAGAAGGAACCAAAGGCCAAGAGCCCGAGAACCGTTCTTTCCAAGAAAAAAACAAAAACAATACAAGAGAGAGCCAAGTTCAAGATCCGCTCCTTTCGAGATGCCTGGACACACTGCGTTTTAAAGACTGGAGATCATAGGAAGTAGGAAATACAGATAGAGGGAGACACTTCCAGAGTTGATCTATTGGATAAATGAAGGACTGGGAGTAACGGTTAACTCTTGCGTTAGAGAGTTAGACAGAAAAGAGATGAGAGTTTGTTGCTAGATGGGTGCTACACGCCTGTCGTAGAGATGGAGGGGTGCAATCAGACAATTCAAAGGAGCAATGATCATTGAAGTAGCAAGAGAAAAGAGAAAAAGATGCAACAGTGCGGCGAAGAGACAGAGGCTGAAGGGAAGCAGTAAGAGGAGGAGAGTTAATGAGAGAAAAAGCCTTTGACTCTACCCTATTGAGAAGAACTGTATGTGGGGAGCCTTCCCACACATGAAAGTTGTACTCCACACAGGGGCGAATAAAACCCGTGTATAAAGTCAACAACTGTGCAGGGGTAAAGAAGGTACGGATTCGGCTTAGCATACCTAATCTTTTTGAAGCGTATTTTACAAGAGATGTAATATGATCTTTACAAGATAAGTCCCAAGAGAATGAAACCCCAAGTATGCTTAAGGATGATGCCGGGTTGAGCTGGAAATTATTAAACATTAGTGGGGACTCATGTGGGTTCATAGGTATGAGAACTGAGTCTTTGATGCATTAAAAACAACAAGATTATTTTTACCCCAATCAGAGATATGAGCCAAGTCAGACATTAGGTGTGCCATAGCCTCATCCCTTGTTTGTTGAAGTAACTGCTGAGATGGACGTTGTGGGAAGCGAATGGAAAGGAAAAATGTGGAATCATCCGGGTATGAGTGGATAGGGTTAGATGTAGGGAAGAGAGCTGGTAATAGGACAGAGCCCTGAGAAACACCACTGTTGATAGATCTAGGAGAAGAACAGTGGCCGTCTACAAAGGCAGCTATAGAACGACAAGAAAGGAAGCTATAGATGAAGGCACAGATAGTAGGACAGAAACAGTAAGAGGGTAGTTTGGAAATTGTATATTTATGCCAGGCTCGGTCGAAAGCCTTTGAGATGTCAAGTGCAATGGCAAAACTTTCACCAAAGTCCCGAGAGGAGGATGACCAGGAGCCTGAAAGGTAGGTGAGAAGATCGCCGGTGGAGCGTCCCTAATGGAACCCATACTGACGATCAGAAAGAAGGTTGTGATAGGAAAGATGCTCTAAAATTGTTCTGTTAAGAATTGACTCGAAATCTTTTGAGACACAGGATGTTAAAGCAATTGGACGATAGTTAGAGGGTTGGGAATGGTCACCCTTCTTTGGGACTAGCTGAATGAGAGGAAACTTCCAGCAAGAAGGAAAGTTACAAGTTGATATACAAAAGCGAAAGAGTTTACCCAGGTAGGGTGTAGGCACAGACGCACAATTGTTGGGGACAACAGGAGGGACTCCATCAGGCCCATATGCTTTGTTAGTATTGAGGCCAGTGATGGCAAAAAATACATCAGCTGAAGAAATTTTAATGTCAGCCATGAGGACGTCAGAGGGAGGAAGTGATGGAGGAACAGCACCGGAATCGTCTAAGGTGGAATTGTGGAATTGGAGGAGAAAGTCTGAGCAAAGAGATCAGCTTTATCAGTAGAAGAAGTAGCCATCAGAGTAAAAAAGAGGAGGGAAGGATGATGAGTTTAAAGTTTTAAGAAAGGTGTTTGGCAAGATGCCAGAAGGACCGAGAAGAATTTGAGTCGGAGAGTTGAGAGAACTTAGTACGGATGAAATTATTTTAAGCAAAGCGAAGAACAGACGTAGCACGATTCCGGGCAGAAACATAAAAAAGAGGTGATTCAGGGGTGGGTTGCCTCTGATACCTTTTCTAGGCATTCACCTTGTTGTGGACAGCATTACAACAAGTGTGATTAAATCAAGGCTTTTTTTGCATTAGTCCGAGAGAATAACCCTCCATAATGAGCGAGGCACACTCAGATGGCTCCCAGCCATGGAGGCAATAGTCATTCCGGGGAAAATCAAAGAAATAATGCCTGAAGGCCTCCCAATCAGCAGCTCCAAAGTGCCACAACCGACGTTTCTTTGGAGGGTCCACAGGCCGTACCGGGGCAAGAGGACAGGTTGAGGTAATAAGGTTGTGATCGGAGGAGCCAAACAGAGAGGAAAATTAACAGTGTAAACAGAAGCATTAATTGTAAAGAAGAGGTCAAGTATGTTGGAACTCTATCCAAGGCGGTCAGGGATACGGGTAGGGTGCTGTACAAGCTGCACTAGGTCATTAAGGATAGAAAAGATGTTGGCTTGATCACCAGGTGGAACAGTGAATGGTGAGGAAAGCCAAAGGTGGTAGTGAGCATTGAAAGCTCCTTGAATGGAGATTTCAGAGAAAGGAGAAACGGATAGGATGTGTTCCATCGAAGAAGTAAGATAGTCAGTTTTGATAGTCAGTAGAATTAGGAAATAAGTACACAGCACAGATATATTTAGTCAGAGTATGATATGAAAGCCGAAGACGGAGAGTAGAGAACTCAGAACAATCAAGTTCAGGAACACGAGTGCAAGATAAGTCGTTGCGTACATAAATACAACAGTCACCTTTGGCTTTGAAATGAGCATAGAGAAAGTAGGGGGATATAAAAAAGGGTTTGCTATCAGTTGCCTCAGACAGCTAAGAGAAGAAGGTAAGGTTTAGAGGAGGAAAGGTGGTGCTCAACAGAGAGAAAATTAGAGGAAAGTCCGCGAATGTTGCAGAAATGAAGAAGAAGTGAGTCAGGCAGCGGTTCCGGGCAGCACGTTGAGTCGTCACAGGGAGAAGGCGGATGGTGGGGGCATATATGGTCCCCCCCTTTTCCGGGGACTCCTGGGCTCGGTTATTAGACGCCATTTATTTTGAAAAGAAAGTGTAGTGTGTAATGTGCATGTAATTTGGTGTTGACTGTTACAGAAATTTGTATTGGGAAGCTTGCTGGCCTTCTCTCTGTGTTACTGAAATAAGTTCATCAAAGGCGGATGGTCAGGAACTAGACTGCACAAGGATTATTGTAGGCAAGCATTTAATTTTCGTTATCATCATCTTTCTCTACAACAAGACCAGCGGCAGTCACTTTTACATCCATGTTCCCACTTGTATTGGGAAGTGGACAGAGAAAGGGAGGAAACAGCACTGTCCATCACGGTGGAAATACACATACTCGTAGCTGTACAGTAACATAAGCAACATGTCATAGATATAGAGGGGTACATTCACGTCCCTTCCCCTCCACCATCACCATTTCATCCACATTTTTTTTCCACCATTGTCCCTCCACTATCTCATTTATCCCAGTCCATGTCACAGCTTCGTCGCCCCCCTGTCTCTCTGTCTGTCTGTCATTCTCTCTCTTATATACACATGGGTCCTCCAAAAAATTCTCAATCTCGTCCAGAAGCACGGTGTAACCACAGCTTTTGGGTATGACTATATGCTATGAAACCTGATATGATTATACACAAAAACTCGAATCTTTTTCTTAACTTGTTAGCATGTGAGGCCCTAAGAAATTCAATAGGTTAGAGCAAACCCCAAAAAACGGACAAGAAAGAAGCCCGTGCTGTGATCAAGTGTCTGCAGGAAAAAAAAAGGGGGGGTATGACTCCCAAGGAAACCAATGAGCACATAGTCAACACACTTGGTGAGGACTTTCCTTGCTGTTCCACCACAAAGAGGTGGGCTGCTGAAGTAAAGTGGGTCAGGATGAGCATTTAAGATGACCCACGGTAGGGGTGCCCAATATCATCAACCATGGATGATCAAGTGGAGGCCATTCACCTCACGGTCTTGAATGACAGAGGTTTGTCAGAGCAACAGATAGCCAGTAGCATGGGCATCAGTGCTGGCTCTGTGTACACTTTTTTGACTGACATCTTGGGTAAGCTGTCTACAAGATGGGTGCCCAGAATTGTGACACCAGACCAGAAGCTGAACAGATTGGAAACTTGAAGGACACTTTTGGCACGTTTCCAGGCTGATCCTGCCAAGTTCTTTCGGAGATTTGTGACCCTGGATGAGACATGGGTTCAGCACTCTGAACTTGAATCAAGGAATTGAAGAAAGTAATGGAAACACCACAATTCTACATGTCCCCCCAAATTCAAGTACGTGGCATCTGTTGGCAAGGTGATGGCCTCAGTGTTTTGGGAGAGTGAGGGAGTTTTCATGATTGATTATTTGCCAAAGGGTCAAAGCATTAATGGAGCCTATTATTCATCAGAACTGCGACAGCTGAAAGAAGCAATAAAAGAGAAACCGAAAGGAAAGCTGCGAGTGGGTGCGTTGTTGCTCCAGGACATTGGCCTTGTCCGCACGGCACAGGTGGCAATGACTGACGCAGGTAACTGTGGCTTTGAACTTTTGTCTCATGCTCGTCACTCACCCTACCTGGCTCCGTCTGACTTCTACCTGTTTCCCAAACTGAAACACACAGATACACACACACACACACACACAGATTTATATATATACACATCCATCCATCCATCATCCAATTCTATGTTGCCCGGTGAGGAGAATAGAAGCCCGGGGCTAGGCAACGTGGTCCTGACATTTAAGATGAGTCACCAGCCTCACTCATCCCTGCGTGGTATTACGTGAAAAATAAACCCCAGCCATCCCCGCTCAATCCGATTGGAGCGCCTTAATTATCCACTAAAGCACCAGGCGCCATACGTACACATTTATATATATATATGTACACATACATACATATTAATATATATGTACAGTATTCACACACACACACACACACACACACATTTATAAACATGTACAGCATAGACACATACATACACATTTTTATATTTGAACTGCACGAACACACACACACACACACAAACAGTTCTTTCGTCTCTTTGTCAGTCAGTCTGTCTGTTTGTCTTTGTCTCTGTCTGTCTGTTTGTCTGCCTGTCCGTTTGTCTTTGTCTCGGTCTGTCTGTCTGTCTCTCTCTTACTGATATCTGCCCATATCAATCCTTCTTCCAGTTTTCCTTATTCTCGCCTTACCGATATCTCCCTTCTTTCAATCTATTTTCTTCATTCTCACTCTTGTGGACTCTTCCTCAGGTATCGTAATGCTTTATATTTCTTCAGCACCATTGGCCCCAGCATTCACCTGCCCACCATCAGTCTTTTCCAGGTATTATCTCTTTGATCTTGGTCTTCCATATATCACCGTGTGTATCCCTCCACCTTTCTCCTTTCGTTTTTCATCTTCGTATCAATTTGTTCCGTCTATTGCCCTACCTGCTATCCATTCTCCGTCCTGTCATCCTCATTCCTCCATCATCAACATCTTCCTGTAATAATTCCCCTCACTTCTTTATTTCATTCCTCTCCAACGTCACTTATATACTGTACTTCACGCTATTTTAAATCGTACTCTTTATTCATTTTCAGTTTCTTTACTCCAGCATTCACTCGACCACATCCCATTTGCCTCTTTTTTTTCAGTAGTCTCTTTCTTTTCCGGTTTAAGGTCCGTAATAACTGCATTGTAACAGTGTAACATTATCGTCACTTTCTAGTCATTTGCCTATTCCTTCTTTCCCAAAATATTTTCCTCTTTAATTTTCCTCCCTATTTGGTATTTTCTTTCCAGTTCACTTCTTATAAAATCGCGTCTCTACCTGACCCAATATATTCATCTTCCTCTATCACTGTTTTCCAACCCATCTCCATCGCCCTGGTGCACCGTCTCCAATTTTTCCTTTTCCTCTGTCTCAGTCTGTCTCTTGTTTACCCCCCCTCCCACCCCTCTTTCTCTCTAAATTATTTTCCTCCCCGTTCTTCTCCAAATTAAGTCCTTTCCAATTTCCCTCTCTTAAAACTGCGTCTCTGACCTCTGACCTGCTCCAGTCTGGCCTTTGATCACTGCCCAGTAAAACAGGTCATCCGCCGAGCAGGTCTCTAGGTAGATGGAGGAGGTCATGACGTCACGCCCGCCTCTCACCTGGCTGAGTGTATCCCTCACCGTTGTATCCAGGCATAGAAGTATGAGGCTACTCTGATGTTATTTTTCGTTTGTGTTCATGTAATCCATAAAAATGCCAAGTAACTTCTGTATATGGTTTTTTAACACGAAGCCTAAGACAAAAGGCAGAGGAATTTAGTAAAGTATTTGAGGATTCCAAGTGAAAAAAGAATACAAAGAGAAGTGGATAATGCTTGTCGTTATGCAGAACAAGTGAATTTGTCATATGCTCTATACACATCACTGAAAATTATTTGATAGATGACGTGAAATATCGATTACTTGGCGCTGAAAGGCCGATAAGGCAACGAGCACTGAAGGAAGGTTCCCTCTCTCTGTCAGATGGTTAGTTTCATTAGACTACAACTAGTCAACATTTTATAAGGAATTCGTCTGTGTGTGGTGGTAGCGGTGAGTGTATGTGAGGGTAGAGCAATATGTAGTGAGGCAGAACTGTGTGTGTGTGAGGCTGCAGCATGATTTGTGAAGGTATAGCAATAGAAGTATGTGCATGTATTGGTAGAGCCATACTGTATGTAGTGGGGACGGATCTGTGTGTGAGGTTGCAGCATTATTTGTGAAGGTACAGCATTCTGTGTCAGGGTATGACATTGTTTGTTCAGGCACAAAATTATTTTTTAAGTTAGAGCAATGTGTGTGTGTACAATGTACATATAGCATTTTTTGGCTGGTAAAACAAAATTTGACTGATATAAAGCCATGTTTGCTGAAGATCATTATTAATTGGAAAGGCATAAAGATACATTTGTCATTGTTTCAGTTACCAGGCTACCAGAGGAAATGAAAGAGAGATCTGAAAGAGAAGAGAAACGTGGACCGAAGAGAATATTAACAGACGTTAAACAGCTTTGGTACCGGGGTAGATGATCGCGCTTGTGAAACAAACAGAAATGAAGAGAACTTGCATCACAACATACAGATCTAAATCAGACAGTAAATAGGCTAGAAGTTGAAAACCATCATCTTAGGAATGAAAATCTTTCACTAAGTGCTGAAATCCTACCCATCTTAGAATAATATGTAGGAAACAAAGCAAACAACAAACAATCAAAAGAAATACAAACACAAACAATGCGGTGGAAATGTAGCACGGGTTGGTGGACGCTAGAGTCAGTGTGGCAAGCATGACGTCATGTGCGGTGGAGGCTTGTTTTAGCTGACCACCTGGCTGACCTGATTTACTGGGCCGTGCCTCCGATCTACTCAGATGAAGACGTGCTCGGAGCTCTCTCAAGATCCCGTTCAAATGGCGCCTGTCCAACGATTCCCCTGCTGTGTGTGTGTTCCATGGAGTTTATAAGAGACTTCATGGAGAAAGAGGAAGGTAGGTACATGTGTTTTATGAGTTAGCAAGTCGGCTTAGTTTAGAAACTAGGATAAACAATGAATCAATTGACAGGTTAAGTGACAGGTTGAAAGATTGAAAGATTGAGTCTGGAATGGTGAGCGCTAAGGCAGTGCACATGAAGGAAGTGGTGGCAGAAGTGCTGGACTAGGTAGATAACTCAGAAACTAGGCTAGTTAAGGCTGAGACCAGGCTAGATGACAGTGATGGCTTCCAGCTAGTCATTGCAGTGTGCAAATTTAAGGTAAGCAACACTGATAGGTCTGTGGTCATTGGGAATAGGTTTCACGCACTAGAGGATGAAGAGCAGGATGTACCTAGCTTCATACTTGTCGGGGATTCGTGGAGTAGGCATTAGGAGGAGTTTTGTGCTAAAGCCACTATCACACAGGGACCCGTGGAGGTTTACATAAAGCCATGGAAGTCCAGATTTGCTCCCGCACGAGGGTTGTGAACAGCCAAGTGTGGAACGCCACCTCACCCATTTATGGACGTCCACACTCACTGTGGCTGTCCTAAACTCCGTAGTCTCCAACTCCATAGAGTTTATCCTTAGTTGTGGCCAAGCAGTGTGTGTCGTCAGCTTTCTTGAACTCTGCAATCAGAACAGAAATTATAATAAATATTGTTATGACAATTTTATTATCCTTAGTAAACTTTGTATAATCTTTTGTTATACGACTCATGTTTTATTTGTTTGAGCAAATTTTCAAATATATTGAAATATGGTAATTGTTGGAATGTGACTGCTCTCCTCATGTCTGTGTCAAGCTTGCTGATGGAAGATTTCATAAGCTCTAGGAGGTAACTGAATTGAGTATGGTCAACTCACATTCATCTCCTGAAACTCTGGTGATCTTCCAAGGCCAGTTCTTGGACAAGGTCCCAGTACTGACTGGTTTCTTCTCTCCATGCAAGCCATCCTCTCGCCCCCAGTGCCCTCCTTCTGCTTTGTCCTCTTGCAGAGACGTCTCCTTCCTGCCGGGTAAGAACTGCAGTACCCATTGCAAAAGTCATTAGCTGATTTGCGTCCATTGCTGTTGTTGATAAACAGGTCAAATGCTAAGGAGTCAGGACAACACGGGGACCTCCCAGCTGCGTGGGGTAAACTCGATAAAGAAGGAGGTGGCCGTTGACGTACACCATGTGACAGGGAAGGCTGAGACTGGACGTCCATTCTGTTCTGCACATGATGTTCACGGGTCCCCGTGTGATGGTCACTTAGGACGAAACATTTTTGTTTCCCTGGATGTTGGATACAGGACGTGACTGAGGGAGTTGATTATTTAGTCAGCAACAACTCAGAGGAATCAGTCTTTGTTACTATGGTAGAACTAATAATGCAGCTTCAGGCAGGTCAGAGGAGATTTTTAGGAACTAAAGGGACCTTATAAGAAGATCAAGGAACGTTGTAGGAAATTAGTTATCTGTTGTTTGCTACCAAGATTTGACGATGATTCTGTAATTTTCAATAGTATGATAGGAGCCAATAGCAGGCTAGGTGTGAGTAGAAAGGAGGGTGTGATGTTTGTTGGTGTTTGGCAATTTTAGTCATGACAGAAGAGTGTATGATAGAGGCAGCCTTCACCTCAATAGGATAGGAGAAGCTAGGGTAGGGAGGGTTCTAGATGACAGTACTAGGCATGCTTTAGGTAGTGGTTGAGAAGTGTAAAGAGGGATAGTTAACGGCATAACTGTTAATAATCCAATCCCTGAGGGTGATGGGGGTAGGGTAAATGAGACAAGATCAGCACAACAGGATAAAAGGGTTCGTTTTACCTCATCTTGGTTGCATGTAGAAAATCAGGGGTTAGTGGGGAGGGAGGGACTGCTAGGTCATCAGTGGGTCAGTTTGAGGATCAGTTCTTTTTACTGTTTATATGAATGACCTAGAAAATGGAATCCCTTCTAAGGTAGAGAAATTTGCAGATTACACGAAAGTTGGAAGCAAACCATTTACGAAAGCAGACTGAGTCTATACAAAACGACCTGGATAAGTTAATAAAATTAAGTGAAAAATGAAAATTAAATTTGATGTAGGTAAATGTAAGGTATTGTACTTTGCCGACATTAGATATGAATTCCACATGTTCGATACCCCACTGATGGAAATAAAAGGCGAGAAGGAATTACGAATCATTATCAGTAATAATGATGACCTCAAAAACTCAGAACAGTGTATAACAGCCAATAATAATACAATCAAAATATTCGCTTCTTTGCACTGAACTTTAATCATAAAACATCCAATGTAATTTCGAAGCTTCTAACTTTACTAGTTAGACCATGCCTAGAATACTGTGTGCAGCAATGGTCCCTAAATCTTTTTATGGTTGCAGACAGGGTCGAGGGATTAAAGGGATTAAAGAATCCCCCGAGCTAGACCTTACAATGAGATCATATAGCCCCGCTAGGTAACAGGAGGGCGCTACCCCTCCCGGCACGGCAGTCCCGGGCGCGGCTCGAACTCGCGACCCCCCGGTCCCGAGCTTGATGCTCTACCTCTGAGCCGCAGAGCCACAATAATGACCCCGTTGCTGCGAATTTCGCCCCAGGAAGAGCGACTAAAGAAACTAAATATGTTTTCTCTTAAAAAGCTACGACTCAGAGGAGATCTAATACATGAACTTAAAAGTCTTTAAAAATCTGACGATGATAAATACAATAATTTGTTCGAACGCAGAATGATACTGTGGCTAAAAATAATGGAATGCAACTCAAAAGCAAGAGATACACTAATGTAGAGAAAAACTACTTTAATATTCGTTTAGTAATACAGGGGAATAGGCTGCTATCAGCAGTAATTAGTACCAAAACTATTGATACGTTAAAAGTTTGGTTAGACAAATACTCTGAGACTTTAGGGTGTAACTAACTGGTGTTGCTTTTATTTCCAGGTCGAAGTGATGCTGACGACTGTGTGAGACGTTTGATAAAAAACGGGAACATTCGGCGGGTGTTTTTGCTTTTCTTTTACAGATCTGTATAACAGAGGTTACATAATGAACAGTCGTTCCTCTTCTGCCTCTCCTGTAAAATTTCCATGTTTGATCTTTCTAACAAGCATGTTTTTTTTTTCCTATAAATTTCCTGCCGGTTGAATCGAATGGTGTGGTGGGTGGGGGATAGCCTTCCTCTTTTCTATTTTTTCTCTTACACGTTGGTCAGGTCTTGGTAGTTTTAGCCTTTTTTTCCCAGCAGATAACTTCGTCATGGACCAACAGACCTTCCGTAATCTGTACTTACTATGTAGCCTTCTCACTGCCTGCCTGTCTCCCTCCCTGTCTGTCTGTCTATCTAATTGTCTAACTGTTGTATGTCTGTCTGTCCGTCCGTCTGTCTGTCGGTCTGTCTGTCTATCTCTCTCATTTATTCCAGTTCATTTCACTCTTTCTTCTTTTTCAGTTTTTAACTTCTTGCAATCCTACTTCTTTATTCTTTTTTCTTTTTTCCTGTTTTTTTTTTTTTTAACATTTCTTCATAGTACAATATTTTTCTTCGATATCTTTAACCCAAGTATTCACCCTCCACTATCAGTCTTTTCAAGAATTTTCCTCCCGCTATTTTGGTCTCTCATTTATCACTGTCTACATCCCCCATCTTCCCTTTTCCCTTAGTCAACCACGCATCAGTCTCTTCCTTTTATTTTTTTTTAACTACTTCTCAGAATCTTATCTTTACTCATAAGCCATCAGTGTCTTCCTGTAAAAATTTCCATTACTTTCTTTCACATCTTAACTATATCACTCATGTTCTCCTTCGTTTAATCCATCCTCGTTTAATCATTTTCATTTTCTTTAACCCAAACATCCACTCTGCCACATCAATATGCTCATTCATATTCTTTTTATATTGATGTTTTACCAATATCTTTTTGGTGCAGAATAATTTTTCACATTAACACTCTGACTGTCAACATTGCCACCCATTGTCCTTCCTCTCTCCCAACGTTTTTACTTTCCTATACCTCTCCATGTCTGTTCCTTTCTTTAATAATTTTCTTCTTTCAAGTGGGCTTCTCTATTCAACTCTCTTTTATACACCTTCTTCCATCACTACTTTTAGGTTCATTTCCTTCCTCCTCGTCTCCCCCACTTTTTTGCGTTAACTTATATCGTAATTTAGGCTCTCCTTGTTAGTTTTGTGTTTTTTTCTTTTTACTCTTTTGGTGGCAGCTCCCAGTATCAATATTTTCCAGTTACACTCCACTTCCTCTCGCTCTTCCACTTTTTGCTGTCGAGTTTTCTCATTTTCTCTTTTCCCTTGTACACCTCCCCTTTATTTTTTCCCTCTTTTATTCAGTACTAGCAGGGGTAGCCGGCGTTGCCCTGGCCAAAGGGCGAACACCCTAATCCTTTTATTTCCAGTTCAATCTTACTTTCTACTCCAGAAAGACCATGTACCTATTATGCTTTTGAAGAAGGATTATAAGAGGTCCACGAACTTTCTGTTTCAGCTCTCGAAGAATAATGCCCAGTATTTGTGCGCACGTTTTTACTATTACCGGTGACCTGAAATGACCTCTGACCAGTGACATCAAATGACCTAAGAGGTCAACCTCAAATACCCTACGTCCAAAATGAAGGTCATGTGAGTGTCCATGCCAAAAATTGGGCTGCTGGGTCCAGTCGTTCGAGGGTGTATTACAGGTGACCTCTAATGACCTCCGACCGGTGGCCTCAAATAACCTCGATCATCCTCACATAGCCTATGTCCGAATTGGAGGTCATGTGAGTCTCCATGCAAAAAATTGGGCTGCAGGGGTACTCGGCGTTGCCCCGGTCAAAAAGGAGAACACTCTGCCGGTGACCTCATATAAACCAGATCTGAATTTTGACCCCCCCCAAAAAAAAACCATCCTTGGGTCACCTTGATTCAGAATATAAATGGGTCTGTGAATCCCTGGCTCTTGCTTTGGGCGTGACTGAAGGACACACAAACAACACAACTCTTTATATGTACAGGTTTTTGCCATTTTAACACCCGCTGTGGCAAAAGGAAAGCTGATGTTATGTTTTGATTGATGGGCAGAAGCGCATGTGTGTTTGTGTTAACTAAATAATTCAGTTTTTATCCAGTTTTAATAAAACTTGGTGGAAGGGATGACGGTCAGCCAATGAGGAAACCTTGTGTTTTATGAGTAACAGGTCAAAGGCTAAAATCACAGGGCTAAGTCAGTCTAGGTGAATCAACTTAATCATTTTTTATCCAGTTTAAGCCCAACACGGGCGATGTGTTGACGGAAAGGCAAAAATGAAGTAACTCAATTTTGAAAACATTCGGTAAAAGGTTTAGGTCACATGGAAAGGTTAATTTTCTAGTTATCTATGTGATTTATAACAAAATAACTGAAAATGATTTGATCAGAGTTTAACCAAATTTAGTGAAAGGGTTCAGAGTCAGTCAAGGAGTAACTTATTGTTTTTTATAGAACATTAGCTCCAAGGCCAAGGTCACAAGGCAAGATCAAGAGAAGCTGGTTTCATTTGCTTTAGATTAATGTTAAAGATGAGGATTGTTTGATAGTAATAGTACTGGGATTCGATTTCGAGAACAATCGCTCGAAGGTCAAGGTCACAGAGAATGGTCTTACTCCAAGGTCACACATCAAGGTCAACTCATACCGTTTTAATCTGATTTGAACAAAACTTGGTGGAAGGGATAAGAGTCTGGCAACAACGAAAAGATTCAGTTTTGAGAACAATCAGTTGTAAGTCAATGTCACAGGGCAAGGTCAAAGTCTGCCCCTTGTGTCTGTGTGTGAATATAATAACTAAAGCAGTTAAGGTCTGGATTAGATCAAACTAGGCGGATGGGTTGTTGACTTTCTACGCAGTTAACTTATTATTTTGGCGAACAATCGGTTAAAATTCAAGGTCAAAGTCAAGCGATTTTTTTTCCTATTTAGTCTAAACGTTATGGAAAGGTTCAAGTTAAAACAGTTATAAGTATATTCGATTTTGAAAACAATCAGTCAAAGATCAACGTCACAGAAAGATCAAATGCCAAGGACACGGGACAGAGTCAACTCAGAGTTCAGATATGGTTTGGAATCAAGCTAGTTGGTAGTATGAAGGGTTAGATAAGAATGAAATTCTATTTTGATAGTAACTTGTCAAGGGTCACGGTTACATGGAAAAGTCAAATATTTGGCCCTTAGACCAATTGGTGGACACGGATGTTAAACTCTCTGAGCGCTATTACTTGTTACTCTTTTTATTTAACCTTCCTTCACTGCCATTTCCAACTATTTTCCTCTTTCCTGCTCTCCCATTCTCCCAAGTCCTATTTCCTCCACTGACCCATTTCCCTTCTATTATCGCTTTTACTTCCTCTCTGTGTTATTGCCTTAATTTCTTCACCTTCTTGACATGAAGCAATTACCTCTCACCACCCTCACAATTTTCCGGTTATTTTCCCTTCCTCCTGCTCCCTCCATTTTTCCTTGTCGAGCTCTCCTCCTCTTCTCTCCCTTGTTTACTCATACATGCATTTCCCCCTTATATCTTTATCTCATCATTTCTTCCTCCCTGCCTTCCCTTATTCTATCCTGTTCATGTTCCATTTTTGTCCAGCCACTTCATCACTCTTACTCTTGCTTCATCTTAATCTTTACCTTGAGTCTCAATACTCTTGCCACCAACACTTCCCCCACACCCCCTCCCTGTTGCGTTTCTTGTTTCTACGATCAATCACCCTTTCATTTAATAACTTGTTTTATTCATAATGTTCTTTCATTTCCATTCTCTTATTCATTCTCTCCTTCATATTTCCTTCTCCAGTTCTGGATCCTTTGTTTTTTCCATCTATATCCTTTCAATACTTTTGCCTTTCCATTTATTAATTTTTAAATTTTCATTATATTTCTGCATCAGTAATTGCAAGATATCTACTTAATCTTCCTCTCTTGCATATTCCTCCGACCTCTGTTTTCCACATCCACCTGTTTTAAGCGAATTATTTAGTATTATTCCCTGGCCCACAATTTCCCTATGAACATTTTCGTTTCATTCTCTTGTTCATCCTCCTCCCATCCCAAGAAGTTCTCCTCTTCATTTTGTTCAGTGTTATTTCTACTAATTCGTCATCTTTATTCATCCACACTCCCTTCATCACCATCTTCCAATAATTTGTTTCATTTCAGGAGAGTAAGAAGAGAGACAAGACTCTGGAAAGCGAACGACCGTGAGGGGAAGAGGGAAGATGGTATTAACGTAAAAGTCTATGATGAAAGTTTACCCTCTCATATCCGGGACATCCCTTGAATATTTCTCCAGCTAACGTTTATAGACTTTTAACTTATTTTATTTATTTATTTATTTTTTTAAGAGTCATAAGAGCTTGAGGGTATTACTCTGTCATTTTCAGGCATCTCATGACCAGGATAAATAGTATCTTCCTCCAGCTAATGCCAGACGATTTTATTTAGCTGAGAGGTCGTCATAAGAGCGTGAGAGTCTTAAATGTGCATGTAGTTCAGGTGCATCACTTGATTCTCCGGCACTTTATTTTTGTACAGACAGGGGCAGTAGAAGGTCGACAAGCTTCTGCCAGCACTGTGTCCAGCGTTCCTTATCTCCCATTCCTCCCCAGGCGACATAGAGAATTCTTCCATCTCATACTCTTGTGCTGTGTCCGTCATTCTGCTGTTGCATAAAAATATTGATTGTAACTCATTTCACTGCCACAGCGGACAGAGAAGTGTGAGCCAGCATTTCCTCGTGATTGTTCCCTTTGTGGACTGAATACATGCTCTCTCTCCATATCCACCTCTCCACTCCTTCCTTTCTCCACAAACGACAAAACCGCAACAGACATTTTCATGGCCAAACCCGACAGCTTGAAAACTGCCAATCTTTAGGGTCGGGGATCATAAACCAGGGATCATAATACCGTGAAATCGAGCCCCGGTTCGGAGGTGAGCTATGGCGTGGGAAATGTGTGAAGCTATGTGTGTGTGTGTGTGTGTGTGTGTGTGTGAGAGAGAGAGAGAGAGAGAGAGAGAGAGAGAGAGAGAGAGAGAGAGGATGGGAGGGAATGGGAGAGAAAAAAGAGAGGAAAGGGAGAGAGGGAGAGAGTGTGATAGGGTGCTAAGGAGAGTGAATGGGGTGAGAGGAGCAAAAAGAAAGGGAAGCAAGGGGGAGATTGAAAGGAGAGGGAGAGTGAAAGGTGGGTGTGGAGGAGAGTGATAGGGAGGGATAGGGAAAACAAAGGAAAAGAGGGAATTAAAAGGGAGAAAAAGGGACAGACAGCAGAGGGAATGATAACTTTTACTGAAATGGTACATGAATTTGATAACTAAGCTCTCTTGTTAGAATCACCTCTTCCAAGCTAAATAAAATCGCCTGGTGGTATCAAGAATGAAGTACAAAACACCACCGCAGTGAGGGGATAAGGACAATACACAGGTAATGCTGGAATTAAGAGTAAGTATACGCATTATTCCATCTCCTTACCCGTGACCCCTTTCTTTATCATGACCAGGGTAGCAGTTTATACCTTAATTGTTAATTCCTACCTTGTACACACACACACACACACACACACACACACACACACACACACACACACACACACACACACAAGCACATGACTTCACCAACGGTTATCTGCAAATCTGATTAACATCAAGTGCAGTTAATTGGAGTAAATACTATTTGGCTCCTGTTACACTCATCCGCTGAATAATAATGTATGGCATTAGTTGTGGATGAGCACAAAACATGGCCCTAATCATGAGAAGGTTGATAATGACAGTATTAAATTTCAGGCTTTTTGCCTCTGCTAGTCGAAAAAAATTGTCTGTTGGCAAAAATGTAATGAAGGAAATATCCCATTCATGGGAGAATCATTGGTATATTTCCAACATCACTTATCACAACAGAAGTTATGTTCACCTCCGTCACTTTCATTCAAAAGCCATTAATCCTACGCACCTGGAGGAGCAGTGCCATTTACAGGTATTTCTCATGCAGTACTGTAGAACTTTGATTTACCACCTTTAGACCATGTAAAGGCCTTCAGTCGGTGTGAAACCCTGGCATCAGAGGGTCAGGACCTATCGCTCACCAGTGCATGTGACTGTCGCTCAGAACATTCAAAGGTTGTGACGTTTTACATATTTCTTATTAGTGAAATTACAAAATTCCTGTTCTGTTTATTAACATGGGCTGGTATGAAAGATGTTGTACTGTACAATAAAGAAATAATGACGCACACGCTGCGTCTATTGGTAAAAAAAAAATATGATGGCCTACAACATAATCTTGAGATTCTGTGCGTAAATACTGCAACGAAAGAGTCTTGAGATTCTGTCCATAAATACTGCAGTGAAACACGTAGCCTTACTTGATTCTAATGGGGAAGTTGATGGTGCGCAATACTGCGGACTATAATGTCAGTCCACTTTATTACCATATATTACGGGTACAATGAATAATAATTTTGAAAACCATTCATGCGCTCTTCGGAAATCATCAAATTTTTGTGAATAATGCCTAAGAGTTCGTTGGCCTAAAACAGAAGCGATATTCCAAAAGCAACAGTAGATGGACTATTTGGTCAACTGGCGCTAAAAGAACAAGAGTTCAGTCTCTTGTATGAAATTTCACATCTTTCCCGATTCACGCAACCATACAACTAAGGACCTGGTTGTAAAATCAACCATTCATCGTAGTATGGTATGGGAAGATTGGTTCTCTGTCATTGCGACTGGTGTTTTCGGCAAGCAGTATTCTTTATCCTTCCTCTTCTAATTCCAGCTTTAATCCAGGTGAACCAAATTCAGTGGACTTCACCCTGATCTTTAAAGGCGTCTCGTATTCGGTTGTTTAATCATTTTTATAAAGAATCGTGAGCACTTTCACACAGGGAAAATGCACACATTGGAGAGATTAAGGTCCATTTTCACAGTCGTTCTTAACCAACAGTGGCTCTGGCCCGAATCAATAGCACCTTTGGACATCACAGACTCTCCTAATGGCTTTCGGGAGCTTACTAACCTGGGGAGGTCTGCCTGAGCTGTTCCCATAATGCTGGTAGTTCTGGGTGGCCAAAACATGGGTAAAGTAAACTGCTAAAAGGAAAAGACACCTCACCAACCAACTTCCATGTGCTGAGAATAATTAGGAATTCGGTTGCGATTAATGTGGTGAATGGTTTGGCAGGAAAATTCACTTCACACAGTTCTTACCACTATATTCAGGAGTGAAGAAATTCGTCTGAAGGTAGAGAAAATATAGAAGACACGGAAGTACTTTAAAATGTGAAGATGCTGAGTGTTCTAATAAAGGAAATAGTAAATAACTATGGAGAAGTAACAAACATATAATGACATGTAATGAGGGATGGTGTGTTTTATTAACGGGAATGAACATGAGGTATTTTCTAAGCGGGATGAGATTTTTAATCAGTAGTATTACATTGGGCATCAGATACAAAATTTTTGGTAAGAATGTGCATTAGATAACGGTTCTTTTATTTCCTTCGGATCAAATGTTGTGGAGCCTCCCAAAAGCTTCAAAATAAACTGCAATAAATCACCTTTTATTTGGGTAAATTATCTATCTATCTATCTATATACCTAGGCTGCTTCCCCCAAGAAAAGGTAAATTATACTCTCTTAAAAGTGCATAAATATGAGGTACCTTTTTTTTGGGGGGGGAGAGTGTATAATTATCTCAGCCATATTACATCTTGTACCTGGAGTCAAATCATTGACAAAAATATTCATTAGACAGTGATTCTTTTATTTTAGTTGTTTAGGGTCCATCTATTGAGAAGACCCAACCCTACCTCAAGAATG
>JAGKTI010017100.1:0-16904 GCA_018397915.1 Birgus latro | reverse complement strand
GTGTGTGTGTGTGTGTGTGTGTGTGTGTGTGTGTGTGTGTGTGTGTGTGCCAAGAAAAATAAACAGTCTTTATCAGATTTTAACCAAACCTGGTGAGAAGATTGAAAGACAGCCAGTGAGTAAACTTGATATTTTTGAGAACATGTCAGAAGCATAGGTCACAATGCTGAGTCAAATAATGATCTAGCAAAATCAACAGGTTTATCCACTTTACACCGAATATGAGGGATGGGTTGAGGGTAAGGCAAGAGTGAGGTGATTCATTTTTGAGAGCAATCAGCCTAAGGTCAAGGTCACACTGCAAGGTCAGACTTCTACCCCTGTGTCTTCATTAGCTTCTTTATCTCCCATGTTTTCTCACTTCTGTAAAGGGTCGATGTGTTTGACCAATCTTCGCCATACAGCTCTGTCCTGCGCCCTTTTCCCGTCAGCCCCTTTTCTCTCAAATCTCCTCTCACACAATCCATCCACCTCCTTTTCGGCCGTCTTCTCTTCCTCCTTCCTTGTATCTCCATTTCCACTACTCTTCTCTCCACATAATCTTCATCCCTTCTCATCACATACCCAAACCAATTTAGTCTTTTTTTCTACACCTTCCTGGATACCTCACCCACCTTCACTGTTCCTCTGATTCCTTCATTTCTAATCCTATCCAACTTCGCTACTCCACACACCCATCTTAACATTCTCATCTCCGCCACATCAAACATTTCCTCCTGTGTTTTCTCCGCGGCCCATTTATCAGCCCCATATATCAAACCTGGCCTCCCTACCGTTTTATATATACCGTACCTTTAAGTCTCAAGTGATTCTTCTTTCACATAACACTCTCAATAGCTTCCCCCAGTTCCTCCATCCCACCTGCATTCTTTGAGTTATTTCCCGGTCCAGGTCTCCATCCTCGGCCACCTTCGATCATACATATTTAAACTTCCCTCGTTTTAATCTCTGCAAACTAACCCCTGAATTTTGAAAACAATCAATCAAAGGTCAAGGCCAAAGGGCAAAGTCAACTCGAACACTTTTTATCTGAACTGAAATGAACTTGGTGAAAGGGTTAAGGGTCAGGCAAGAACAGAGGGATTCGATTTCGAGACTAATTAGTAAAAGGTCAAGGTCAGAAGGCAAGGTGAATTCTTGACCCATGTGCCTGTGAGTGAAGAAAATAACTAGATTTTTTTTTTCCTGATATGCATGAAACTCGGTGGATGGTTTGAGGATCACCCGTGGAGTTGACTTTTGAGAAAAATAGGTCGAAGGTCAAGGTGACACGGCAAGATAAGCTCACACAGGTTTTGTACGATTTAAACTAAACTTCGTGGTATGGTTCAGGTTCAAGCAATGATGATGGGACTCAGTTTTGAGAAGAATCAGTCGAAAGTTTATGTCATAGTGGAAGGTTAAATGTTGGGGTCACTGGGCAAAGGCAGCTCAAGCAGTTTTCATCTTAATCGAAAGGGTTAAGGGTCAGGCAAAAAACTGATGTGATTCTATTTTGAGAGTAATCAGTTAATGGTCAGAGTCACACAGTAAAGTCATATATTCGGCTTTTAGATCAATTGGTGGGCGAGGCACATTCTCGTAATTAATGTTACCGATAAATTGTATGCATTTATATTCATTGTTATATATTTAGAGTTTTTTTTTGCAGGGAGTATGTGGATGGTAAGAGCAATTTTGTGATATTGGGGTTGTGAAGCAGTACATTGGAAAGACAAGTTTGGAGCCAGCATAGTTTGAATTTATTTTATCTTCCTAATTTTTACCTAGTGCTGACGGACGAAATGAAGAAACAGTTAACTTCCCTTGAGCAGTTTAAGAATCCAGAGAAAAAGGCCAGAAAAGCTTCCTCCTCCTCCTCCTCCTCCTCCTCTTCTTCCCAGGTTTTTGTGGGAAGATGTGTGCTTCTTCGTTAATTTGCTCAATCTTATGTTTACTCCTTTATGTTTTGAGTGACTTAGGGTTCGACATCAAGCTTCATTCTAGTTCAGGTCTGATTTTGTGGCAGGGTAGAAGAACCATGTGAAACTTTAGACGAGAAATGCAAATCCAAGTTCCGATGAGACAGGATTTCCTTCTTTCACCAAACCTGCCCAGCCACAAAATTCCAGACTAAGTGCGGATGGCCAAGGCTCGTAATCTCGCCGAGTAAGGAAGCTCCCTAGCACCTCTTCCTTAGCGATTTATTTTGGGATATGGCTAGTTAATGTCCTTCTGTATGTTATCTATGCAGAGTGTGGCGATCAAGGACGGATTTATGGAACACAGAAAAGGACAGTAATGTGTAATAAACAAAATAAATCGCTGAGGAAAAGGCGTAGGGGAGCTTCCTTAACAGTTAATAATATGGGCCCTGGACCTTCCCATCGCCTAGCATTGTGACTAAGTGGCTTATGTTCTACCACTTAAATTGTTTATTTTTCAGTTTTTTCTCCACTTTCTCACCCAAGTTTGTGGCAATTTTGACATTTTTATACATTATAGATCCAAGAGAGTGTAAGCTAGAAGAAAAAGGACAAGAGAGAAGGTGGAAAGATGAGTTTGAGAAGTTTGCAGGGAAAACATGGCAGAGGTTGGCTCAGTCAAGGAATTCGCGGAGAAGGCTGGGGGAGGCCTTTGTTCAACAGTGGACTTGCAATGGCTGATGATGATGATGATGTTGATGATGATACACTGTAGAATGATGGTAGTTCCTTTTACACCCTCACACTGTTATTGTTTGCTTTACAAGTGCCACATACATCTTCCTGTTTGTTCTGGAGGCGACACATATCGTAGTTGATTGTTTGATCGCTATTCCCATCCCTAAATAAGCTGTTTCTTCCAGGTGTTACGTTGGTGATGCGTTTTGTTCAATCGCTGTCATATTCCTGGGTTAATTGTTTCAATGCTGCTTCATACCCACAGTTTGTTTTGTTTTGGTGTTTTACGAATGTAGAGTTGTGGCTAATTACTGCCTTCACAGGGTTACGAAAATCCATTGAGCTTAGAGTTTAAATATAATGTGTAAAAACCAAACAATTTTCACAGTATCTTGAGACCTGTAAAAGCCTAATAAACTATTATTTATCACCGTTACAGTGACTGATAACTGTAAAAGGGGAGAAAATAATGTGCTGTGCATCGTCACAAAACTGTATAAACCAAGGAGGCTTTATGATGTCTAGATACTGTAAATAAAATAAAATAAAATAATAAGTTCTACGGTGTACTGCTTATTAAAAACTTAATTTTTAATCTCTATCTATCTATTGCCAGATACCTCAATTCCGTAACGGGTGACCACAAACAAATCGCCTCCATGTCGCCCTGTCCAACGCCATTTCTCTGCCCTGCTTCCAGCTCACACACCTCTTCCCTCATATACCTCTCCACTCCATCCCTCCAAGAGTCGGAAAAGGCAAATTAATTTTCAGTGTCTAAAACCTAAAATGAATAAACAGTCCATGAGTAAATAAGTCGACAAATAAATTAATAAATAGCTTCGATAAAGCCACTAAATTGCAGGACACAATGAGATTTATTATTATTATTATTTTTTTTAATGCAAGCAAGAAGGAACCAAAGGCCACAGGCCTGCATACTGTTCCTTCCAAGAAAAAGCAAAAACAATACAAAAGAGAGCCAAATTCAAGATCCGTTCAATTCGAGATGCCTGGACACACTGCGTTTGAAAGACTGGAGATCATAGGAAGTAGGAAATACAGACAGAGGAAGACAGTTCCAGAGTTGACCAGTTGCATAAATGAAAGACTGGGAGTAACGGTTAACTCTTGCATTAGAGAGTTGGACAGAAAAGGGATGAGAGTTTGTTGCTAGACGGGTACTACGTGCCCGTCGTAGAGGGGGAGGAATGCAAGCAGACAGTTCATAGGAACTGTGATCGCGGAAGTAGTGAGAGAAAGGAGATAAAGATGCAACAGTGCGGCGAAGAGACAAAGGTTGAAGGGAATCAGTAAGAGGAGGAGAGTTAATGAGACGAAAAGCCTTTGACTCCACCCTATTGAGAAGAGCTGCATGTGGGGAGCCTCCCCACACATGAGAGTTGTACTCCATACACGGGCGAATAAAACCCGTGTACAAGGTCAACAACTGTGCAGGGGTAAAGAAAGTTCGGAATCGGCTTAGCACACCTAATGTCTTGGAAGCAGATTTCACAAGAGATGTAATATGTTCTTTCCAAGACAAATCCCGAGAGAATGAAACCCCAAGCATGTTCAAGGATGATGCAGGACATAACTGTTCATTATTAAACATTAGTGGGTAATCCTGAGGAAGATTTTGTCGGGTTGATAAGTGTAAGAACTGAGTTTTTGATGCATTAGAAATAACAAGATTATTTTTACCCCAATCAGAGATACGAGCCAAGTCAGACATTAGGTGTGCCATAGCCTCATCCCTTTTTTGTTGAAGTAACTGCTGAGATGGACGTTGCGGAAACCGAATGGAAAGGTGAAGGGTGGAATCATCAGCATATGAGTGTAAAAAAAAAAATGACTATACCGTCTCAGAGTTGACAAAAAAATAATAATAATAACCTTTAAATGTTTAGAAACTTTTAAAACTAGTGAGCTTTAGTATCTGCGCAAGAGAAATTAAATAAATGGATAGATAAACAGGTAGATAGACAAATAGACAGACAGTTAGATAGATTGATAAATAAATAAATGGACTTTACTCATTCGAAACTGATAAATTCGACTCCTCCATAGGCAGGTGCGGAAGAGGAAAATGACACTGCGGAACTTCACGTAAGACTCGATTTCATTCCTAAGACTTTGCATGGGTAAAGACTCTCCGGCCTTGAGAATAATCCAATGAGGGGAAGCAGAGGCGACGTGCTGTAACTATTTTAAGGGAGGCGAAATTACATTGCCTACGAAAGAGAGAGAGAGAGAGAGAGAGAGAGAGAGAGAGAGAGAGAGAGAGAGAGAGAGAAGAGAATCTATCATTAGAATTTATTACAGACGATATAAAAGAGAATCACATTAATTAGAATTCATTTTTGGACCAATGCGAACCCAGGTCTTGTAAGAAGCGTCCACAAATCATCGTGCCGTGAGGAAATTATATACTTTTATGGGAGAAATTATACACTTTTATGGGGAAAATTATCTACTTCTTTGAGGGAAATAATACACTTTTATGGGGAAATTATACACTTCAATGGGGGAAATTATACGAAATTATACACTTCTATGGGGGAAATTATCCACTGAGCTACATGAATTACAGCTGCTAAAGGGCAAGAATAGAGTGACAGATATCGCCAAGCTGATGGTTTATTTTAATTTTTTAGTTTGGTGTAATTGTCTGTTGATTTCAAAAGATAATATAAACACATCGCTTGGTTGAGGATGAAAATGTTTCCTCCCCTGAAGATAAAATATAAAGGTTGATCATTCGCCCTAGAGAAACAAAAATTGCCTGATCGATTGCCTATGAGAAAAAGTAATGATTGGTGATAACTGTATGAATGGCATTAAAGGCAGAAGGAATTATTTTCATAGATGCGTCTCTGTGGATTATTTTAAACCCGAACTACAGTAAAGCAGCGAAATATCTGGACAGCCGAGACTGGTTCACTTTTCTGATGACTTTTGCGGAGTCGTTACATTTTGGGGTTTTCTCGCATAAAAACTTGCGGAGTCAGCCTATGTATAATTTTCTGGGAGTGATGGGATTGATTTCGCTCCGGCTTTAATCTCAGAGGAGTTCACTCAAGGACTCATCCACTCGGCATTTCAAATCTGGCTATCGAAAACAGTGACGGCATTTACCTTCACCTTAGATATGAATCCTGTAGTATAATGATCTATTGATATATTGGTCGTATATGATGAGACTATTACTACCGACTTTGCTCGATTTTCAAAAGGCTTATGATTATGATTCCCCTAAGAAAACCTAATGGCACATGAATTTAACGCCAATGTGCTCGTTTGGGTCGATAATTGGCTTACAGAACAAAAACAAAGATTGGTATAAGCTACGGACAACAGGGGAATTTAACTCTGGCGTATCTGCTTAGGGGAAGGTTAGTCTCCCCCAGTCAGACCCTCTCCACATTTGAAGTTTCAGATAATTGAAGGTGTGCATGCTGTATCACTGGGTTCCACAGAATGACTCTTGACTTCATCTTGCCTCTCCCCTCCCCTTATCCGCTCCTTCACTGGTGGAGACCTGAGCATGCCACAGGATTTTACTCAGATATATATATGACTTTCTAAGGATATGATCGTATGACTGTCTTAAAGATTTCACAGCAGTTTTTTTTTTCCAGTCAAAAGAAGTTTCATCAGTGGAGTTGTAAATATATGGAAAAATTGCCTCCTATTGTGGTGACTGTGATATAATACTGACATTTAAGAACCGCTTGCATAGTTATTTATCTTCTAATTCTCAGCTAAGCATCTCCATTTCTGGATAACACATAATGTTTTGCAGTAATGAGCATGGGGGATATAATTTCAGAGCAATATTCTCGTAAGTCTGTACCTAACGCAGAGTAGATGTGTTTTCTCCACGAAATTGATAAAAAAGAATATGGTTTCCCTTCAGTCTCTCCTGCGAAATTACCACGACGGTTCTCTATGCTGCATGGTGGCCCTTCTCTCTGTCTGTTTGTCTCTCTGTCTCTGTCTCTCTCTCTTTCCCTGTCTCTGTCTCTCTCCTTTGGGTTTCGGCTGGAGGGTTTGGTTGATGGGGGGGAACCATCCTGCTTTCCAGTCCTATTCTGTGACACATTGGATGGTTACAGTAGTTATATCCTACCATACATCAAATAGCTCCTGCAAAATAAGAAAAGGCTATTGCTGTTTGTATTCCTTTAGTTCTCCTCTGTAGGCGGTCTTGGCTTATCACACCGCCTGCACAAGAAATACCACTCACACCACCCCATTGCAGTTCACTCACTCACCGCGTCACTTTAGTTCAGGCCAACCACCCACACCACCCACTCCAGACCTATCAAACCACCCGCACCACCCACTCCAGACCTGTCAAGCCACCCACTCCAGACCTGTCAAGCCACCTACACCACTCACTCCAGACCAGTCAAGCCCCCCACACTACCTACTCCAGTCTTGTCAAGCCACCCACATCACGCACTTCAACCTTATCAAGCCACCCACACCACTCACTACAGTACTGTCAAGCTACCCACACCACCCACTCCAGACCTGTCAAGCCACCCACACCACCCACTCCAGACCTGTCAAGCCACCTACACCACCCACTCCAGACCTGTCAAGCCACCCACACCACCCACCCCGGACCTGTCAAGCCACCCACACCACCCACTCCGGACCTGTCAAGCCACCCACACCACCCACTCCAGACCTGTCAAGCCACCCACACACCGACCTCTCTCCACCACCACACTTCCGCACCACACAGTCGAGTAAATCAATCATCCTAACAAAGCCATCTCTCTCTCTCTCTCTCTCTCTCTCTCTCTCTCTCTCTCTCTCTCTCTCTCTCTCTCTCTCTCTCTCTCTCTCTCTCTCTCTCTCAGATTTTAAGACCAGTACAGCTTTCCATTCTTTTTTTTTTTTATTCAGAACGGTTTGGTGACACCATTTTTTATCATTTTTATTTTATTTATTTATTTATTGATTTATTTACTACACAGAAGAGCTATTATATTTACTTCAGAAGATATATTTAGAACTAGAGGGATTATTTAGGACAGTCCATAAATACTCTCCACTAGGAACTCACTTGAGGGTGTCTTATGTCTTGCGAGGACCGCTCAGTCTGCTGGTGTGGGGGTTGGGTGACGGAGTAAGTAGTGAATAAATGATGCAGGGCTGGTGATGCTGACTGGACTGTCCCCACAACACACTAAAAATTGAATGCTGGCTGAGCTGTCCACGCAACGCACGAAGAATTGCCCGGCGGGGTGGACGAGGGTCGAAATAAAGGAGCCATCCTGTATATAGTCTTTATTATATCGTGGCCTGCCATAGATAAACATGGCCGTCTGAGAAGGAGCAAGAATAAAATTACAAATGTTCCCAGGTTAATATCTTCAGTTTTTTTTTTTAAATTGCAGCCGTTATGTAATCATTCCAACCTTTTCATTGCGGTAAAAATGGGGTGTTCAAGTCATCCACTGCGTCGACGAGAAGGTTACTGAACAGAGAGAGAGAGAGAGAGAGAGAGAGAGAGAGAGAGAGAGAGAGAGAGGATGAAATAAGATCATGAGGGCAGTTCAGTTGATGGAGGATGGATCACAAAATTCAGTCAGATATTCCGTTTGAACCACACGATTATTCCCCTGACCAATTTAGCTGAAATGGGCACCTGGAAAAATCTGAAGCGATGGATGTGGTGGAGAGAACGCTATCTATCCTTCACCCACGAACACCCTCAGATAGATGTAGTGGGGAGGACACTGTGTTTCAAGCACTAACATTCTTTGGTAGATATGGTGGAGAGAACACAGCCTAACCTTCAGCCAATAATATTCTCTGATAGATACGAAAGAAAGAACACTGTATTCAACCACGAACATCCTCAAATTGGTATGATGGCGAAACTATTGCCTATCCTCCAACAAGTAACATTCTTTGATAAATCTGGTGGAGAGAACACTTTAACCACGAACATCCTAAAGCTTGTGTCTGGAACCTCCCTTGAGCTCCACTTCAGGGCCGAACCTACTTTACGGAGGGAGAGTGGTAGCCTGAATTACCCCTTTCCCATGCTGGCGATGTACGAATGAAAAAGTAATAACCTCCAGAAAGAGATGTGTGTGTGAGAAAACAGAAGCGCTAAATGGATGTGTTTGTTTATATATATGTATACATAATCGTACATCTTGCAATCACCTCTTATGGATCGAACCTGAGGCGTTCATTCAAACATATCCTGAAAAGAAAGAAAAAGAAAAACATGCCTAGTACAATTAGCAAGAAAAATACTCGACTATCCCACAGATTTCGACACACAACCGTCAAATATCAGATCCACGTCCCTATTCCAGTCCCTTCCTCCTGTTCAAAGACGGCCAATCCAGTCGAACGCAGCCAGTACAACCACGCAATCATTTTACCACCAGATTATTTAATTCATTTTAGAGGCCGAAATCCCGTGGTAAATTCAGTAACCCACATGATGAAGTCTCTCCTGTGTAATCAAGGTAGAGTCTTTTCGTTTCCATTTGCGTAAAATTTAATGTACCTGTGTTACCTGGCTGAAATGAGTCCCCTTGGTTGCTAGTCAAAGCTATCCTCCACTCTGACTACACATGGCCATGAACCGAGCTGAAAAAGTTATGAGTCTTTCTCAGATTAAACACACACACGCACACACACACAAAACTTTTTTTTTTTTTTTTTTTTTTTATGTGTCCGACTCTGGGCATAGGCTTTTACAGCCTGCTATCAAGGCCCAGTCGTCCTCCATACACCTCTACATGTCACCACTTCGGCGCTTAACACCCACCGTCCATATTGAATACATGCTAGGGCTGTCTCATACAGGACTGGTGTATTGGTATTAGCGGGGTTATTTTTACGACATGTCGGCGGGACTTCTGGTAGATCAGTAAAGCCTGACTTTCCTGATTTAATGAAATTCAAATCCATAAACTGTTCCTGCCTCAGCGAGGATTCGAACCTGGGTCCCACGGGACTGCAAGCCAACTCTCTACCGATCGAGCTACCGCCTATACCGGCAGATAATACTTTTCAATGATTATATTTAACTCTTGCGCAGAGGGGATTATCTAAGGTTATATCCAACTTATCCAGCCCGAAATGCCTCGCCTGTGATGAAAATAAACGTATAGAAACAGCAGAAATAAAGTAAAACATAGGCCTTTGGATTTAAACGATTAAGGAAGGATACATTCGGCACTTCAGTTCGAAAAGTTTCTCCTAACCAGAACCGAATCTCTTAAAAATAACATGACTACAGTGAAAAGGATGTTCGTACCGATGCTGTTGTTGTTCCATTCTCATCTGGATATTAACCCAGTGGACTACAGGCTGAGGTGGACTATCTTAGGCAATACAACATCCTCTTGACGATGGACAACAAGAAAGCTGAGGGACGTTTGCAGAACCATGTAGGGGAAAAGCTCGAGTATATTAGTGGCACCACGTGAAGGCTTCTCACTCCAGCAGCAGTGTATAGATTAAATAGACAAAATCCACACCCACCTACGTGTACGAGGTCATATGGGCTAATTATGGCTGGCCTGGGTTAATTAACTTATCTTAATTACCCAGCGCAGCCAATTTTACTGCAACGCTTATTACAGGATGGAATGGGTAATACCAAAAAGGAGGTTTTATTATTCTTCACTTTCCTATTAAGGGTCGTGTTCTAAGCTGCCTTGGAGATGTCGTAGCACCTCTGACCTGGCTATTTATTCTACCCATTGCACCTTAATATCATCCTGTGTTATACATGGAGGAGATTTGTTTGTGGCCACCCCTTACGGGATTAAGGTGTCTGGCAATAGATAGATAGATAGATAGATGGAGTTATACTGGTTTTACTCTAACTTTGCCCAGGTTGTTGTCCTTGTGCAGCATTTATCACACAGGCCAGCGGTAGAAAAAGGGAATGCTTTGCTGTTCGTCCATTGCACAGCACTTCTTCGTAACTAGCACCATAGTGAAGTGTTTGCCTCTTGTTGCAGCTCAGTAGTCAAGATGGAGAGACTGCTAGGCCAAGTTAGGGTAGAAAGGGTATAGGGATGATCCACATTATGTCCATTTAAAAGATACTTATGGAATGCAAGATAATAATATGGACGCTGTAAGGAAAATAAATAGCCAAGGAAGAGGTGTTACGAAGCCCTCTATGCCAGTTAAGATGCGGCCTTAATCCATAACCTTTAGCTCCAGACATTTTTTTTTTTTCAAAATAAAGCAATTATAGTTATTATTTACCTCTCTATTCCATGACGAATTTCTGTGTTATTTTTGGTATCTTTAGCTGTATTTAATTTTAGAAAGACTTCGAACTCTGAAGGTTGGTCACTTCCTTTATTGGTAGAGATAAAATGAGTAAAGTCGTTTTGTACTTGTATACCTCTAATTAAAAAACGGGGATGAGGGAGTGAAGGGGTTACCTATTCATAACAAGGTGTAATCTCCAGGCTGCCTCAAATCGTCTTGTTTGTATCCATAAAAGAAATAATATTCCTTCAGGCTTAATCGTTGAACATCGTCCTGAATTGACTTTCCAAACGCATTTCTATTCTTTCTGGTCCAATTCTCTCTCTCTCTCTCTCTCTCTCTCTCTCTCTCTCTCTCT
This sequence comes from Birgus latro, assembly GCA_018397915.1. Lineage (NCBI taxonomy): Eukaryota > Metazoa > Arthropoda > Malacostraca > Decapoda > Coenobitidae > Birgus > Birgus latro. The sequence goes on along the minus strand of JAGKTI010017100.1, from coordinate 5,630 downwards.
CTCTGTCTCTCTCTCTCTCTCTCCGACAAACAGGTCATGTATTCAGCGGTAACACAGTGACACACTTTCGAAGTAATAATTTCCCGGTAACTGCCCTACCTGCCACTTTCACCTTCATCCCCACGACAGCTTGACGGCCAATCTGACACACACAGACAATTACAACACCCATTATACCCAAAGAGGGTTAATTAGCTTGCAGTGAGAGTGATTAAAGAGGAAGTTAGGCGTGTGTTTGTGACCTCGTGTGAGCGGAATGGGGCAATCCGAGCGTCACCGGCCCCCCTTGCTGAGTCGTGACGCGTGGTAGGGACAAATCAGCTATTATGATGCAAAATTCGATGTACACTTAACCAGCAATTTTTCAGATGGTTAACTGTCGATCAGATCCAGTCTTTTCACCCGCCTTATCATCTAATTCATATCCGCGTGATATCGGAGGGCGACCTAGGCGTGTACAACGATGACCGATTATCTGCTGTCTGGAATGCGTTTTGTGCTCTAATGAACGACAACTGTACTCAATCAATCATCACCAAAAGCAGTTCATAACATTTCGAGGATCTGTTTTCCATTTTTCACCCAGTGTTTAATGCACAGTCCATGTTGTTCTATTCATTTTTTTTTTTTTTGGCCGGGACGCAAGGCTGTGTTTGTGTGTGTGTGTGTGTGTGTGTGTGTGTGTGTGTGTGTGTGTGTGTGACTGGTTTGGAGAAGGGGCAAGCAGCTGATTCTTAGAAAGCATTGACATCTTCCTAGTCTTAAACCACTAGCATAGATTATCAGCTCAGCACAACCACCTGTAGGAGACAAAGGGCCATATTAAGAAAGCCATACAAAGGTGTAGTGAAGCCCTGGAATTATACCTCTCATGTGTGATTTAGAAACAGACTGAGTTCCACTTTACATACCGATAACGATAATGAGGTAGAGAGGTCAGGTAACTTTTTTTATTTATTTTATTTTTTTATACCTCGTGATGTGTTTCTGTTGGGATATGCGTGCAAAATAATAATAAAAAAAAGTGGGGTTTGCTCTCCCCGTCTTCATCTCAGTTTGGCTTGTATGTTCAGAAGACCTAAAGGTTTTTGACCACACCTGTTATGCTAAGGACATAACGTGTGAGAAGTGGACAGACAAGAGGTCGGCTTCCCCTTACCAATACCCTTTCCTACACTATAACCAGTAAAATAAGTAAATATATAAATAAATAAATAAATAAAAACAAGAAAAAGACACCAACACCGTGTTTGCCAGGAAAAATGTATTCACCGTCATTGCAGCTGCACTGTGATGTATGATGCTTCTCACTAATGGATATGGAGAACGAACACGAGCAAATAAAATAGGCTAGCGGTATGAGTGAACGATCTGTCACCAGCTTACTCGTCGACTTTAAAGAAAACGGGAGGGGACATTTTTTTGTGGAGTACTGTAGTGTCTAAATAATTACGGGATTTGTCCACTTCAACACGACCAAGGTTTATTTTATTCAGCTTATTCTTGCTGCTACCTGACCATTTCATTCAGCTTAGGAGAGATTTTAAGAACTGCAGGAAGTCAATTTAACCTTCATTAATCCCATCACTCATAACCTGAAAAAATCTGTCAGCTGTAAGATTTAAGTAAAAGTGAAGTTCTCGGCTTTGACGCGTTAATTAAATTGTACAGTGGAAGAATAAAAATCACAAACATATATGATGCTTACTTTGTTGATGCAATAGTGTCCACCTTCCATGACATCTCAGTTATAAGCAAGGAAGAAATATATGCATGAATGGATAGATGGATAAACAGATAGATAGGCTGATAGGTAGGTAGGTAGATAAATAGATAGATGAGAGAATGATTGATAGACATGAGAGCTAGGAAGATAGACAGGTGTACTAATAGGCAAATAAAAAGATAGCTAGATAGGTAGATGGGCAGATAGAGGGATAGATAGATACATACAGATATACAGACAGTGGTGAGAGTGAGAGAGGGGGAGGGTAGGCAGGGAGAGTGAAGGAGAAAAGTACTAACGACTGTTTTGTGGCAGCCAGTTCCACGCTTCACTTCATGTTTAATTGAGCTTCGTTATTTGTACCGCAGTGTTTTTTTCCTTTGAGCTGATTGCCACTGTTTTCTGCCGTAGCAATTTTCTGTGTTTTGATTAAGGTTTCAGGTATGACGTCGACGAATCAATGCAGAATCTTTAATACTACAATATGATTTCCTCAAGCATTTAATTATCTGAATAAAGGGTATATTCTTCCCTCATGGCAGTCAGTGAAATGATGTCTTGACTCTTATAACTTCTAGATGGTTATCCGCTCGAGAGATTAATTTCGATTTTGGAGGGGTGTGTAGTATTCAGTAATCCTTTCTTTACCACAGTGTTTTATACGGAACAGAATCCTAAACCCGTATTGTCGTCGGTTAAGGAAGCTCCCTAACACCTCTTTCTTGCCGGTTTATTTTTGTATACGGCTGGGTAATATCGTTTCGTACGTTGTTTATGCAGAGTATGGCGATATTAGGATGATTTAAGTAACATACAGGAGAAGAGGATGGCAAGGTATAATAAGTAAAATAAATCACTTAGGGAGAGGTGTTAGGAAGCATCCTTAACCAACGAGAATACGAGTCTTTGGGTATTACAGTCACTGCTGCAAATACTGATAAACTTCCTTCCTGTCCAAAGCTTTTACTAAGTACTATAAGATTATTGTTTATTAATTTCCACTGTAAAAAACTTAAGCCGATACAGGATCCGGAGTGTTTGTTTAGACGTGGAGTGAAGGCTATTACACACATTATAATCTCCTGGGTCTCCTGTTGAAAGGGAAAAGCAAGCGACAGAAATCCTAAGGAGTTATAATAGGAGTATTGTTTTCCACTCCGAATGTAAACGGACACTTCTGCTTTCTTCTTTTTCCCTTCCTACTGCTCATCCTCCTCCTCCTCCTCCTCCTTCTTCTTCTTCTCTTTTTTTTTTTTTCTCTCTCTCGTAACCTATGCAGTATTACAGTCGACATATATCATTACGGTACACAGTAATAGCACTGAACAAGTACGAAGTTTTCCAGCACTTGCAAGAGCATCTTCGTAAAATTACCCAAGAACTTTCTGCTGATCGATGCATAGCTTGTGCCTGGATAATAAGACATCATTAGAAGGGGTTTATCTGAACTAAAAGTCAATAAATAATAGTCGATAGGTTGCTGCTGTGCTAAGGATGTGATGCATACGACGATCCAAGTATCTAACCTCGTAGGAACTGTACTTACATGAAAAACAAATTACGTGATACAGACCTTCTTCATAATGGGATGTTTTCTATTGCAGATCTTATTGTCGATTTCTCTTTCACTTCAGCTTAGCGCCACAGATCTTTTGCAACTGCATGATTTTTAACAATGGCTGTTGTAAGAGTCGTCTGTCAGGTAACAAGGCTAGTTCTTTGGCTGTACCTTATGTGACATCTCGTTTTCCACCTTTCATCAAAGACTCGGCAGACCGCTCCCTGAGGCCAAAGATTCCTCCTGTTCACGACACACTTTCACATGTTACTGCACTGGCGCTAATATCCAGCTTTCACTGGGTCACGTGGAAGATCATCGCGTCCTTCCAGATGTCAAAACAACTTCCTAACCACTGGATGACCATCGCAAGGCTCCCATAATTAGTCCGTTCTACGTTTCCAAAATATCTGAACACGAATATAAAACAAACAGGAAGACCAGGCAATACTGTATGATAAAATAATAAGAGAAAGAAGAGTATTATACAATAGTTTCCCCTTGAAGAACGATACCTGGACCACTCTTTAAAACCCTGGACTACACGTGGACATACCTAAAACATAATTAATATATAGGGATAATTACTCAGAGGATTTCTCTACTGGTCAGCATAATCAGGTTAGAAAAGCAGGTAGAAGAATATATAATTAAAATCCTTAATTACCTTGTTACTAAAGAGTTTGAGTCAGCAGGTTATGTGATTGTACTCTCAAAGTCAATGGCGAACTGCGAAACGTGGCCATTTGGCTCTCACGGACAAGAGAGAGAGAGAGAGAGAGAGAGAGAGAGAGAGAGAGAGCACAAGAACATAAGAACATCACAGAACATAATTGCTGGTTGGCCCAATTTAAGCAGCTCCCATAAGAGTGTGACTAAACACTCCTATAGTAAGACAAGGATGGCAAAAACGAAGGCTCTCTCCCTCACCCACCAAGCCCTCCAGCTGAATCCGGCAGGAAAAAATAGAACACCAGACAGAGTAGAAAAACTGTCGTGGAAATTTTTACAGGAAAGGGCGAAAGGAAGAAGGAGACTATCGTAATGAAACCTGAAAAAAATAGAAATAACTAAGAGAATTTTTTATATCCAGCCCTTTACTGTCATATGATCACCTGGCCCATAGCTGAAACTCATGACAGAAGGGAGAGCATCAGCATCACCAGGTAGCTCATTCCACTAATCAACTATTCTGTTACCAAACCAATCCATACCTATCTCCTTACAAAAACTGAATTTATACTGCTTGGAATTATTAGTTCAAAGTTTGTCCTGTACGCTAACTTTCAAGACTTTGCTAACATCTTTTTTTATTTATTCCCTTTACGTACTTAATATCTCCCCTTACTCTACGCCTTTTTAGGGTGTGTAAGTTTAACATTTTTCAGCCTCTCTTCGTATAAATGGTTTTGAATTTTATGAAACGTGTGTCAGAGCTCTTTGCACATATTTTAAGAAATAAATGTTCATTCTGTTTTACGGGAGAGAATGTGTTTTGCCTTTCATTCTCGTTTTGTGTGTGTGTGTGTGTGTGTGTGTGTGTATGTGTGCGTGTGCGTGTGCGTGTGTGTGTGTGTGTGTGTGTGTGTGTGTGTGTGTGTTTGTGAGTGTGTGTGTGTGTGTGTGATGTAAACAGAACTGCTTTCCAGAATATTGTGTTTACTCTTTATGTTCAAACTTATTTATGAGTGCAAATTTTCCCCCTAAACGCTGCTCTTACTTCAGACATCACACAAACCAAAAGTGAAGCAGTTGAATTCTGTCATTAACACTCTCAACTTACTCAGGCCGGTCAGACTGTGGGACAAAATTGGCTTCTCCTGTGTCCCTGTTCACTATGCAGCACAGATGGGATCCTGGTTGTAAATTAGACAGTCGACTTGTCATAGTTTGGTGGAAAATCAAGCGTAAGATGTAAATACCTGTCCCCTTGATTTATGCACGTGTGGTCGATAGGGTTTAATCGTAAGCCTTCTTCTTTGGTTTAGCCTCAGACCTTAATTTTCGTTTTGTTGCAACCAGACTATTTTTTATAAACCACTTAAAATCACTTGTTTATTCTTGTTACCTCTAGTCGACTATTTTCACCCTCGGAAATACCTCTCGACCTCTCGTATCGGTAGTGATGACGATTATGCTCAGCCCGTAGTGATGTCGATTATGCTCAGCTTCCTCAGTTCCCAGAGTCTCCCTTGAGCTGAATAAAAGTCTCTGAAAGCACCAACAACACGATACAAAATGTGTTATGCGACTGAAGGGTGAATAAAGGGGTACCGTAAAGGAAACTGCATTACACTCCTCAAATTTAAAGTCCCTCCCAAGTTAATTAAATAGTTCTTAAGACAG
>JAGKTI010017099.1:0-18807 GCA_018397915.1 Birgus latro | reverse complement strand
ACATCCTCACGACCTAAAACACAAAAATCCCAACAAAAAATATAACATGGCAAAAACACAGCAAGAAGGAAAAAATAACAGCTTATGTCAGAGTAGATGATATTTAAAGAGACAGGAGATAAGATGAAGATGAAGATTTATGAGAGACATGGGGAGGAGGAACACAGTAAAAGAAGAATGTAAAGGATGAAGAAAAGACGAAACCTTAGAAGAGAGAAGAAGCTAAGATAACATACGGTACACAGCAAAGATTAAGAAAAAACACACACATACACACACACACACAAGAGAGGGCACGACGTACAAGCAAAAGTATATAATGACGATAAGGAGGGATGATGGTGTGGAGGAAAGTGAGCGACAGCAACAACAAAAATGAGGAGTATCTGAAAAGTGACAAGACAAATCATAAGGAAAAAATAAAGAGTGAGGGAAGAACATTGTACAAGAAAAGGGTAATGACAGAAAGGAAGATAATGAACAATAACAAAAGAAAAAAAACAAAAGATAACACAACACACAGAACATCAGCAAAATGGAATGACGGGGAGGACAAATAAAAACAATGAGAAGTATGACAACAAAAAGAGAATGAATGGGGATGGAAATAATAAAAACAGTGCATTAAACATATAAAAAATAATAAACGAGACAAAAGGCCAACAGAACAACCATAACTGATAAATGAAGAGGCAAGAAGGAATAATAACGAAAAATGGATCATGATGGATAGAAAAATGGTAACAGTGGAGGGGAAAAAAGGACAACATAAATTAAGGAGAGTAACTATAAAGGAAAATAAGATGAAAGAACGCATACAATACATAAAGGAAGAGGCTGGATAAGAGGACAAAAAAAAAAAAAAAAAAATGGCTACTGAAGATAAAAAGAAAAGATGCACTGAATAAGAACGAGGAACGAAGAAAGAAAATATAAAGGAGGAATATTATAAAAACCAGTGGATGACAGAACAATAGGAAAAGAAATACGGGAAGAGACAGTGGAGTAATATAAGAAAAAACGAATAATGATGACAAAGAGACAGATAATGGGAGTGAGTGTAATATTAGAGCTTACGATAAAGGAGGAGAGACACAGAGGACAAAAGGATGACAGAACAGACACCACAGATAAAAGACGGGGCAAGAAGGAATGATAATGTACAAGACAGGTGATAATGGCAGATAAAGAGTAGACGTTGAGGCACATGTGTGGTAAAGAACGTTAAAATAAATATATAGATGGACAAACTGATTAATAAACGAATAAACACAAAGACAGACAGACAGACAGACAGCGTGACAGACAGTTTGACAAACAGATTGCGAGATGCAAGGAGACAGACAGACAGACAGAAAAACAAGACTGCTTTTCACGGATGCTATACAGGTAACCTTTTATATATTACATATTTGTAAGTTTAACATATGTGAATTACGGTAATGATTATAACAAGTCAGACAGGCAGATAGACACAGACAGACAGACAGATAGATAGATAGATAGAGAAAGATAGACACAGAGGCGCAGTGGATGGGAAATGGCAAAATATATGATAACAGAGGAGGAACATTAGGATGACGACAGACCACGCATAACAGATAAATGAGGAGGCAAGACGGAAGAATAATGTACAAGGAAGGAAGAGGATAATGAAAAGAATGAACAAAGAATGAGAATAATTATGAAGGGAATGTTGATGAAAGTAGGAGAAGAGACTATGATAGAGTAAGGAGGACGATAACGACAAAGAAGGAAAATGGAAGTGCTGAAGAGAAAGGAAACTGACAACAGGAAGGAAAAAAAAAAGGAATAATAACAAGAGAAAAATAATGATGAGACAAGTAAAATAAAAATAATAAAAAGAAGAAAAGAAATAAAGAAAATTATGATTAACTAAAATTTGGAAGAAAATGAGTAAAAGAGGAATAGAAAGATAATGAAAGAGAAAAATGATATTGATACCTGGAATATAAAAATTATAAAACAGAGATGCAGAAAAAAAAAGATACGGATAGGAAGAAAAAGAAAAAAGTAAGAAAATACTGATGAATAGGACGAAGGAAAGAAATAAAAGATGTCGGAGGAATGGAAAAAATGGCATGAGACTATTCATAAACGAGGAAGCAAGAAAATAATGACAGTCAAAAAAACATGAGACTAGCGAAGAAGAAAAATGAAGAAGAAAAATGAATGAGGAATAAATGAGGGGTACTGACGTACAAGGATGCACGTGGAGCAAGACAACACCTCACATTAATGGTGTACTTACAAAACATGAACGTGGAAGGAATAAAAAATATATATTTACAAGTGACTAATGACGAAATAACAACAATGAAACGGATACACGACACGGGATAATGAGGTCGGGGGAAGACAGGGAAACAACATTAAACCCTTCACTCTGATTATGTTATTTTTATCATATGCTTTCAACTCCCAGGCAATTTTATTCAGATTAGGAATGACTTTCGAAATGAACAGGTTACATAAAGCCTCATAAACCCCTTCAGTACTATACAAATTTTACTCAAACCTGACCTAAAGTTGTCCTATCTCCTTCTTGAAAGCTGAGTTGTAAATGCTGATCAATACTAGACAATGGTACTAATCACGAAGAAGTGTTATGAAAAGCATGTACAGCTCAAGCGAAATTTTTTTCTGCCACCGAACTATATGATATAAGCTGCAAAGGGGAAAAAATCTGGACGAGGATAAAGTATTCAATTATCAACCGGATTGTGATGAATTAAATTCTAAAAACAATAATGCCGCTCGAAATTGGGTGAAAATATAAACAGCGAAATATAAACAGTTCTATATAAACAGGATGAAAATAAGGTGGAAATATATATAATACAAACAGGGAGAAAAAATACAGAATGAAGAACAGGGCGGAAACATACAGGAAGGAATTATAAACGAAGAAAAACAGAGTGAAAATGAAAACAGTGCGGAAATACATATAGGGCGGCTTTATCAACAGTGAGGAGATATAAACAGGGTGAAAATAAAAATAGGGTGAACATCTAATCAGGGATGAAGCAAAAACGGTGATGCAAAGTAAAATATAAATACGGTAGCATGATCTCTATACACAGTGAAAACTAAGCTGGAAAGTTTAAACAGTCGACTAAATGCAGTGGATATAAAAACAATATCGAAATATTACGAAATTTACGTAGTTGAACAATGGCAGCGAAAAATACAGTGACACACAAGCTGATACATAAATAGGATCGAAATATACAAGAGGTACAGTGAGAAGGAAGGTGTACGAGTATGATGAGTGAAGCAAAAGAGAGGGTGGTGATTTTAAAGCTGTAAAGAGGGTAGATTTAGCGTCAAGTAAGAGAAAGTGCAAATCTAAAAAGTGGTGAGAGATACTGGGTGGAAATCTAATGCGTCAAGCGAAAATGAAGGTCGAAATATACAGCGAACTGACAAAGATGACGAAAGCAGTGAAGCCAAAAAGAGGGTGTAACCATAGAGACAGAAGCTAAGAAGAGAGTGAAAAGCTAAAAGAGGGACGATTGAAAGAGGGTAAAAATCTAAAAAGGAGTGACGGTAGAGAGAGGGTGAAAATCCAAAAGAGTTAAGACAGAAAGAGTTCGCTCTTAAAAAAAATGAAATTCATGAGGGTGAAAAATTGAAAAAAAAGTGACATCGGTGAATGAGTATATGAAGTGAAAGTAGAATGATAAAAAAAAAAAAGTGAGGCTAGCGAGTGGGTGAAAATAAATAATGAGTAAGGCCAGTGAGAGGGTGAAAACCAATAAAGCCTAAGACCAGTGAGAGGGTGCAAACCAATAAAGAATAAGGCCAATGAGAGGGTGAAAATCAATAAAAACTAGGCCAGTGAGAGTGTGAAAATCAATAAAGAGTAAAGCTACTGAAGGGGTGGAAATCTCAAAAGAGTATGGCCAGAGACAGGGTGGAAATTTGAAGCGTGAAACAGGTGAGTAAATCACAGACGGCGCCAGAGGAGGCAACACCTGCAGAAGTGAACACGTGTTGCCTTCATCCTCCGCCCACGCACCCCACGCCACAGTTACCGGCAGAGAGGACTACTACTTATCTACCAGTCCTGTCATCTACCTATCTATCTATCTGTCTGTCTGTCTACCTATTTATGTATCTGTCAATGCATCCCAAAGCACAGTTGGTGGGAGAGATGGCCTTGTCTATCGCATTCTCTGGATACAGGTACTACCCATTTATATTTACCTGCCTACCTGTCTAATTAACCCTATCTACATGCCTATCTATCACCCTATCTATCTATCTATCAAACTATCTGTCTGTCTGTCGATGCATCTCACAGAACAGTTGGCAGGAGAGACATGACAATCTATATCATTCTCCTGATACTAGTACGACCTATTTCTACCTGCCTATCTATTTATCTGTCTATCTATCTATGTTTTATATCCATCCATCCATCTATCTATCTATATCCAACTATCTCCATCTAGATCTACCAATATCTACCTATCTATATCTCTATCTATCTCCATCTATATTTACCTATCTCACTCCATGACTATTTTTCCCATCTACTGCCTGACCCTGAAGTTAATAAGTGCTGTCTTTCTTGCCCAAGCACCTCACAGAACAGCTGAAAACAAAGAGGCAAAAAGGAGGAGGAACTTCCGAGTCCTCAAAAAAAAGAAAAAAAATCGCCTAATATACCTTTCACCTCCCCTACATCTCACTTTCTTCTACTGGCTAATATTCTATTCTGAGAGAGGCCCAGTGTGTTCTGCCCATATATAATTCTTTTTCTTATGAAGCGTCTGTGAGAAGAGTGACGGGCATACCATGATTATGAAGGAGATAAAGCGGAAGAGTGGCTGAAATTTTCGTCCATGGGCAGCTAATTCCACGCAGCTCACTGGCGGAATAACACAGCACTACAGCTCTGCATCCTTTCTATAGCACTGATTGGTGACCAGCATCGAATAACAGTGTTATGCCTACAGTTCAACATTCAAGATAGAAAGATTGCAAATTTATGCCAAGATAATAAGAACACAGTATAGTTTCTAGTTAAAGGGAACGGAGGAAGTATTCAGGCTGACATACCGGAAGAAGCCCAATGTCCGGTGTTAAGGTGGTAATAAAGGGTAATGTCAGTGGGGGGTTAGGAGGGGGGTAGGGCAGAGACAAGGCACAGAAGGCAAGATAAAATAATGTGGTGGCAGACGCTGGTAATTCGAAGCTTTACTAGAAACAGGGAAGAAGAGCCTGACATGACTTCGCACAACCACCAACAGGCTTTATTATCGTTCGGTGGGTGGCCCTAGATGTAACTTCTTGGAGTCAGGGCTGAGGCAGAAGGTGAGCCGTAACTTTGCCTCACGAATGTACAGATGCGGACATAAATAACGATCCATAAACAGTGATAAATATTCGGAGACAATGATCACTGAAACGCAGCGATGCGAACTTCGGCGCACGCCAAACTTTCCAGAATATGAAGTTTCGCAATCGCTCGACTTAAGATTGTTTTCGGCCTCTGTAAATCAACTATCCTTCCAGCTGCGTATGTAGACTGATTACGCACTTCAAAACCGTGGCGTATTTTATTATTTCATTCTTGCTATTATCTGGTGATTTTATGCGGCTTAGGGGAGCAATCAAGCAGCAAAGGGGTTAAAGAAGACTAACTTCGGCCCCTCTAGTTCTAATCATCTTTCATAAGCTGCATGAAACTGCCTGGGGATAGCAAGGATATTATGGCATATGACGACCAAGAATGTAGAAGTTAAAGCAAAGGAAACGTAGTCACAGTCATCACACCTGCAACCTACAGAATTATCTTAAGACATTTATTCAAAAAATAATAATAAAAAGAAAAACTTATAACCAATTCCCTGCCGTAACTGTGATTAATTTCTCTAGGACAGACTAGGAGAGTGGAGTGCGGAATCTTCTTGTCCCTCTTACAAAAGCAATGGCTCTTGTCCCTCTTACAAAAACAATTCCTAGTTACGATAAATATATATATATGGTACGTTTGAGGTCAATACACAGTGTCCAAATCAAGTGAAATCGTATTATTAAGCTGATGAATAATAATCAAATGTGACGGAATTTCACTTCACAAGTTCGAAAACCCAAAGCAGACCAGTTCAAATAACACTGTTTAAGCTGTGACAGACCTAATGATATCTTACTAAAGTTGCTATCACCCTCACCATCATCATCATCATCATTAGCACAGTTTCTCCAACATAAATGGCTTGGGTAAAATCCAGAAGAAGGAAAACTGTGAAAATGGAAAACTACCGCGAGAATGCCCAGTGAAATGGACACTATACATCCATTTAGTCATCACTACGGCCTTCGAAAATTTCACGACTTAATAATACTCCCAGATAACATGAACAATAATCAAACAGGCTTGAATCTCGCTCTCTCAATTTGGAAATATATATCAGACACGTAAAGGGACGAGGCCTACCGACTTTGCTTTTTATTCTGAAACATTACCAGGACAAAAAAAAAAAAAAATAAAATAAATAAAATATAAAAGTGGGAAACGTAGTGCTGAATCGCTCCTCTTCCTTTCATCCTTTTCGAATTTTATTTTTGAAAACTTATTAATCATGGAACTCGGCTTTGGGCATATCATCTTACACTACGATGCTTTACTGCCACCAGTACCTTGATTGATTAGCCATAAAAGCTTATAAAAGCAGAGAAAAATTTGATGGCTTGAAATTATATGTTCACTAACTCCATGAACATCGGCAAAATGAGCGAACTGCGAATCACAGGAGAGGAGTCACGACAGACGTCATACTTACTTTCTTAGGCTTCAGTTGTGTATAAGATTGTTTGTATATAAATTTGTCTTCACTCCTACACCTAACAAACACTTCACGACGATGAAACCCGAATGAATAGGGAAGTGAAAAATTAAACGATATGTCATAAGAGTTACCTTGTATGGATACCTGGATTTCCTTCATATCTGTTCATCCTTTCACACTCATGACGTATCTTGCATCTTCTGCCTTAGGAGAGATTATAAATACGATCCAGACTGATGCAAGCAATCTTATGCATAACTAAGAACTTGAAATGATAGGAATAATACCCCAGATCTATACAAACAACCTTTCGCACAACTTGAGCTAAGATAGGTCTATAAAGTACGACCCCAGATCATTAGAAACAATCTTAAGCGCAATTTATGCTCAGTTACCTTTATAAATATGGCTCAAGATCGATACAACTAATCTTATTCATAACTTAAGCTTAAGGGAGTTTACAAATAGATCTAAAAAAAACAATCTTACGAACACATTAAGCTTAAGGGAGTTTATAAGTACAGACCCAGATCGATGCAATCCATTTTACGCACAAGTAAAGTTTTGTTAGGTTTAGCTTAGTTAAGTTTGTAAATTGGGTACCATATCAACATACCTGCATATCCAAGAATGTCGACGTCGGGGACCATAACTCATAGGCACCTGGAGCAGGCTAGGCACATTCTGCTGCGGGAATGGCGGCAAGGACAGGTGGAGGGTCTTGGGTGGCTCCAGTCGATCTCTAGGGGGCTCCAGGTGGTTTCCAGGGGGTGCCAGGAAGACTCCAGGTGGTGGTTCCAAGCACATCGCGGGGGGTCCTTGGCTCCCCATCTCTGGAACCTGGAGTGTGATGCATCCCCCACCGGAGTTGTCATCCGGGGGCGCTTGCAGGGAGAAAGCCGGGATACTCTGGGGCACCGACAGACACGGCCCCGACGACAAGGAACTGGCCTCATCCTCGTCAGGGGCGTGGATCTCCGGAACCTGGAGCATTTTTGCGGTTCTACGAGTGTTAGGAAGCGAGAAGAGGGTGGCAGGAGCAACGACGGTGTTCCTGTCTTGAAACCACCATCACCCTTTTCGCCACTGGCAAGCGGCGTTTTTTCTAACCTGACCAAGATCTCTTACCCCTTTCTGCTCGACTGATGGCCAAGTATAATCAGACTGGAAGGTTGATTTGGCTAGTATTCAAGCAGACTCATTCTCACCTGACACTTAAGACTCATCGAAATTCATCCAATTCCGATTCAGTATTCAAGTTGCTGGGGTGACCAAATTTCACGCAATCACTATGCAGTATTAGAAGTTGTGGGAGTGGCTCAGTTCCGTCAGGTAAAAACAAACTGAATGCAGCTACGGCACTCAACGCCTCTGCACCACAACTAAAAAGATCAAACAGCTCCCTAGTGACCTCGAGATTCTTCAGGGTGAGGAAGACGAGGCTCCAGGGAGAGATGGAGGGACGGTATGCTCTCTGCCGCGACGATAGTAAAGCGTGAGTGCCACTGCAAAAATCAGAACACACACTCTATCTTTGTTTTCTAAAATATACTATATTCATATGTATCTAAATAATATCCTCGCTTTCTAAAATATACTATGTTCATTAGCTCGTATGTATATCTGAATATTATCCTCGCTTTCTATATTAACTATGTTCACTAGTTCATACATACACCTCTGAATATCCTCACTTTCTAAAATAAAGGACGTTTATTAGCTCATACACACCATCAAAAGCTCTAATACTGGCTTTCTAAAACACACTAGATCATAATAATATACCTCAGTTAGTCTATAACTCCCACTTCACCTGGCGTGCTACAAAAAAAGACTCTTCCTCGCCGCTTCAGAACTTCAGTCAATGGGTTCCGGTGCTTCTAAATGCAGGCTGCTGGAGATCAATTTACACATGTAAATCAGCGGAAAGCATGTGGTACGGCATAGCACACACACCAATCAATGCTTCGGCGTAGGCAGAAGGTGCAGCAGGCTTTACTTGGCGTCACTATATGAGGAGATTTCGGAAGGCTATGAGCAGATGATTGAAGGTTGTGGCTCTACTACTATCACTTCAACTGTCTTGGTTGTAATTCTGGTAGCGATCTTGCCTACTTTCACCCTTGGCAGCGGTTTTAGTTTGAGCTAGTCCTGGGTTACAAATGTCAAGCGAACTATACCGGGGAGAACAGTAGCGAAGACTGTGACGCTGCTACTACCCACGCTAAATATCTCTTCCTACGGCTGGTTGTATGTAATTCTGGTCAAGGGATTTCGCTACTGTTATCTTGGCGGCGTACTGGGATGAACTAGTCTTCGGTTACTCACTAGGGTCAAGCGTACTAGAACGGACTGTCGCTTGCTGCTATTATTTATACGCTATTGAGCACTATTATCTCCTCCTAAGACATTTATCACAGCTATTGTGCTCTACGGCAGCTACACACCAACACTCTCTTCCTATACTGTATATCTCCCCTGTATGTCTTCTACTGATAAGACGGCGATCTATCTAATCCCTACTGTCAACCATAAGCATTTTTCTAAGTCACTTCAGATAACTATTTTTCTAAGTCACTTATTATCCTGAGGCACAACACACGCGATATACATTCGATTAAAGCCCAGTTCTAAAAATCTACCTTGTTATTATTGTTCCTAAAAAAAACACACAGCTGAAGATTCTCCTCTATATTTCTCTATTTTTTTTATTTTTTCTTAGTCTCTCAATATTCTCTTTACGTATATAAGCCTCCTGAGAGAGGCCCGACGAGTGAAAATATCCACCTGGCTCTCTATAATCGAGGCGGTGATCATATCAGTGCCCTTTCTCACTCTTACGATGTGTGTGTGGATTTTCTTTTCCTATCTTGCTGTGGACAGTACTTTTCTGCGTATCTCCTCACAATTTTCTGTTTCTCACGTCTTTATCACATTCTTGTACGAACTTATCAACACTCACGCTCACTCTCTCTTATCAGTGAATGTTCCCTTTATCTGACTGCGAATATCAATTCCTTGTCACTCTAATCGATGTCCATGCCCTCAACTCCCTTTTCCCCTTCTTTCTGATCACTTTGTCATCCTTTTCTCACAATTAACATAATTTTTTCACAATTACCTCACGCTGAGCTTCAGTTTCTCAAGCTCTATTTTACTGTAAACAAACTACTTTCTCTCTCTCTCCCTTTCTCTCGCGTCTCAGTTATCTCGTAATTTATTTCACCTAAAGCATCACTGTTTCATCTTCCTCTCTCCCTCTGTGCTTCACTTTCTCACCTTTGTTCTCACTATGAAAATGTTCCTCACGTTTTATCTCATTTAAAACTTCCCTTTTTCTTAAGTCTAATCTCAACATAAACATTAATTCCTCACCTCTTATTTTCCTTTTCTCTTCAACTTCTCAACCTTTATCTCAATATCATCACCAAATTACTCACGTTGTTTTTAACTACGATAATCAATTCCTCAACTTCTTATCACACTCTGAAGATTCACTTTCTCATGCCTAATGTGACTAAGAACACCAATTCTTCACTTATCTCACAATTACCACAACTTCCTCACGTCATAATCTCTCTCTCTTACCTATAAACTCATCACAAACACCAATCCCTCTCGTCTTTCACCTCACTTTCTCACGTTGGGGAAGGGTTCAGATGAGCTCAGGGGTCTAATGATCTATTCAGCATCAGAGGCAGGTATGTGGTCCTGGCTCATCACATCGCCTTGCTGACATCCAGCCGACGCAACACAAGCCACCTGCTCCAGCGATGCCAGTTGCGCAGTTTCTTAAGAGGCAGTCACCATTTCCCACACCTTGCTGAGACACTCGATTTAGTTGGGAAGTATGAACACAAAATCCAAGTGAAGTTTGTCCTAGGAGGGTTATTATTCCTCTTGCCTCCAAAGCAGTCACTGCAATTTAATGGTGGAATATCCACGGCAGAGTTGTGCAAAGATGGGGTTTGCAGCATCGACCTCCCGAACTGTCTTGCACTCAACTTGATGGAGAGGTGACGAAATGAAATCCAATAATTCACGTAGCGTTCATCTCCAAAATCCAGGGCGGAGCTGTATGAAGACGAGGTATACATGACACGAACCTCCCGAACTGTCAAGCACTTCACTTGGTGGAGAGGTGATAAAATGAAATTCAATAATCCACGGGTGAGTGTACGAGGAGGTATACTATAGCTCACCACTCGTCAAGCACTCACTATGGTGGAGAAGTGAGATGAAAATGATGAAATTCACACGGCAGCTTGCGTGGGAATAGACCGTCGATCTCCCAGTCAGTCAGCCTATTAATGTGATGGAGAACCGAAGAAAACTAAACATCAACGGTAGATTAAGATGCGAGAAGTACAGTTCCGACCTCGCAACTCGTCACGCACTAGATGTGATGAAGAGGTGGCAAATTGAAATTCAATAATCCACGTAAATATGGTGTCGATCTCCAGCCTCACCAAGCACTGGATTTGATGGACAGGCGAGGAGAAATGAAAAAATCCAAGGTAGGAGACTTATACTAGAAGGTAACCGTATAGCGCCGACCTCCTGATCCGTTAGGTGCTTTATCTGACTGAGAGGTAAAATAGAAATCCAAAAATTCACGGGAATTATGCGAGGCGGTACGTTATACAGCACCAGCCTTACAACCAGAGCACATGTGGCTATCAGTAGAGGCGCCACACACTTGTGTACTGAACACCTCTCTCTCTCTCTTTCTCACTCTCTCCTTCTCTCCTCCCTCCCTCACTCATTAAGCTGCCCACACACTCACACACGCTCCGGCCGTCACCTACACCTCACACCGGCAACACCCGAGTAGCAACTGAGTGCACCACCACGAACGAGTGTGCGTGTGTGCGTGCGTGTGTGTGTGTTGTACTTGCTCACTCCCCTGCCAACTTGCGAGGTGAGGGGAGGTGATGGTGCGGGGATTGGAGGGGTGCAGGACTAGGAATGGGAGGGGAGGGAATGGGAGAGGTACAGGGTTAGGGGAAGGAGAGAGAAAAAGAGAGGGTGGGGAAAGGAAGGACAGGGTAAGGAGACACAAGGGGAGAGGGGATAAGAGGGGGGATAGTGGAAGAAGGTACAGATGGGTGGATAGGAAGCACTGGGGGAGGGAAGGGGAAGGGAGAGGGGGAGGGAAGGAGCCAAGGGGCACAGGAAGAGATGGGAGGGGAGTGAAGACGGATGGGGAGGGGGGGACTGAAAGATGGCACAGAGAGGATGAAGGGGAGGGGTAGAGGGTACACAGTAAAGTTGGAGGGGGGGGGGATGGGAAAGGACAGGAGGGAAGGAGAGAGGAGGGGAGGGGGAAGAGGTGGATTGACACTGAAATCCCTCTCTCTAGCACAGCACCCTCCCGGCTTGCTCACTGTCTGGCCAGATCACACACTCGTTCGTTTCCACACATGGACGCAGTGGACGTGGCTGCCCCGGACGAGGTTCATTGTGCAATTTAACACACCTGACATGGGCCGACAACCACACTCGCTCCTCTGGCGGTGAGTAATGACAGCTTCTGCAGGATTGATAGCCGAGGTGCTACATCATGGTTAATGGTGGTAGGACATGTGGTAGCAGCGCGAGAGGGAGAGGAAGCAGTGTTGGAGAGCGACACAGGATGACAGCCACACTATCTTCTCTTGTGATGACTAATGACGGCTGTTAAGAACTGGTGTTCGGGATGAAACACGATGTCTAATGTTGGTAGGTCACTTGGTAAAAATGTGGGAGGGAGAGAAAACAAAATGGGAGAGAAATGGGAGAGATGGACACTGGATTACAATCAAACCCCTCTTGCACTGAATAATGAAGACTATTAAGAACTGCTGCTCAGGGCGCCAAATCAAAGTTAACGCTGGCAGGACACTTGGTAGCACCGTGGGAGGAACGAACACTGAGGGAGAGTGTAACACTTGATGACAAACACTCTAGCTCCTCGTGATGACTAATGATTATTGTTCAAAGCCCTACATGATGGCCTGTGTTGTTAGGTCACTTGGCAGTAACATAGGAGAGAGGAGAAGCACCGTGGAAAACTGCGACACAGGATAAAAACCACACGCTTTCCTTTTGAAGAGAATAATGGCGACTCAATTTCCAAGGTGTTAAATCATAATGAATGCTGGCTGATCACTCGGGAGCAGTATGAGAGGGAGAGACAAGGGCTGAAAACCACGCTATCTCCTCTTACCCACTTTACGGACTGATAACCAAAGCGCTGTTTCATGGTTAGTTATCGTACGGCATTTGAAGAAGGGAATGCAATGTGAGAGAGAATGCACTATGGAAGAAAGGGGGACATTGGTTGACAACCACTCTCTTTCCTTTTGACGGCTATACGAACTGATGTCCACAGCCCTATATCTTTGCTAATGTTGGTCGGTCACTTGGTAGCAACACTGAAAGGACGGGACGCAACGTGGGAGACAGAGACACGGGAGGACAACCACATTCGTTCCTCTCCTCTTGACGACTGCACAAATTTGTTCAAATCCCTACATCTTGGTTAGTGTTGGTAGGTAACTTGGTAGCAACACGGAAGGGAGGTGAGGCACTGTGGGAGGGGAGTCAGCGTGGGAGAGACGCGGGGCGGGACGGGTATCGGCGGACTGTTGGAGGTGTGTACTGCCTGGCTCCTGCACCACCTACCTCCTCCCTCCAGCCTGCCTGCCTCCCTCCCTCCCTGCCACCCGTCGCACGCGCCGCCCTCACCCCTGCCTAATACCTCCTTCCCGCCCTGTTTCCACCCACCTACCTACCTACCTAACCTGCCCCCACCTCGCCTTCCTTGCCTCCCTACCTTCACCTACCTACCTAATCTACATCCACCCCTCCTTCCTTGTCTCCCTACCTTCACCTATCTGCCTACCTAACCTGCATCCATCTCTCCTTCCTTGCCTCCCATCCCGCACCCACCCCGACCTTCCCTACATCTGTCTCCATCCTCACCGTAGCTTCTCTTGATCTTCCTTAACGTATCCTTACTGTTACTGCATCTGCCTCCTCCCACACTATTCTTTACTTGATAATCCTCTACTCATCCACGTAACACATCATCTCCACCCACCTTGACCTCTATAAATCTTCCTTTCCATGATCTGTCTCCATCCCACCGCTCCACCTAATCTGCCACTACCCACACTGTACTTCATTAGATCAGTCTTTCACCTACAGTGTTCTTAAATTTGTTTCCACAATACCTCCCCATTTAGCGTCCCTCCAACTACTCTGACCTTCATCATACCAATCTCTAACGACACTGACCTTTTCTTGAACTGCCTCAACTCACACTGGTCCAATATATCGTCTCACCAAACTTGCCTCATCCAACCCACCTTCCCTAACTTACCTCCACCCCCTGTCCCTAACCCACCTCCATCCACTCTGAACTTCCCCACACATGCCTCCATCCACCCTGACTATGTTTACAACTGATTCCACCCAAACAATTCTTTCCCGTATTAATTTCCATCCACTTTACCCATCCACCTAACTTGCTTCCACCCACCCTGACCTTCACGTCTGTCTCAACCCACATTTGTTTCCACCCTATCGTCCCACCTGATATGCCTCCACCCCTTCCTCCCTGCCTCCACCGCTTCCTCCCTGCCTCCACCCACCCTGACCTTCCTTACACTGGCCCCTCTCATGTCTCCGTCCAACCTAGCCACTGGATGCGACTCCACCCAAACTACCCACCGAACCTGTCTCCAGCCACAATGACCTTCACTGGACCTACCACCACCCACTTACCGACAGTCATGCACCAGCTGATCACCACCTCACCTGTCTCACAACTCCCTCATCAAAATCACCACACTTCACACTCCTCTTAAACTCTCTAACCAGGCGGGCATTCACCTACATATTTCGGCGATGTATTACTGAAACCGAAACCCCTAAAACAGAGAAAAACTGTCGAACAATAGCAACGACAAATAAGAGAGCACCGAAATGCCAGATCATTATTTAAGGTTTAAGTTCCCATACACTTAGCCCTGTAAGTGAGAAAAGGTCATTTTATTATCATTTATACACTTAGCCCTGTAAGTGAGAAGAGGTCCTTTATTATCATTTTTATTATTTATTATTACCATTACTATTATTATTATTATTATTTCCAAACGATATTACTAAGCTTAGGAGTTTTTCGAACAGAAGGGGCATGCGAAAGCCTTCATTAACCCCTTCATTACAACAGGACTCTCCGAAGCTGGATAAAATCAGTGGGTGGTGACAATAATGAAATACACATGACGTACTTGAGCTGCCGGGGTTAATGCATCTCTACCAAGCTTAACTCCACCCATTCCACCACCCACCCTTGTCCGTCACGCATTCCACCCACATCGCGTTCCTCCTTCCCTTTTTGCTCAAGCCAGTTCCATCATTATTCTGTCCCAGCTATACAATGCCCCTTACTTTCTGTGCATGTCACGCTTTCATTCCATCCACATCCCCTTCCTCTTCCCCTGTCGCTCAAGCCTTCCTAACATACCATTACTCTGTGTCAGCCGTACACATTCTCCTTTTCTGTGCGTGTCACGTCTTTCCTTCTTACGCTGGTCCGATCACGCTATCCTTCACTTACATTTGTTCTCGTCTCTCCTTACTTTCTCCAGCCGAGTCAGCAGTTAAGGCAGTTTTTGCTGTTTACGAAATACACTTAAAAGCGATATGATGACGGACTCTTGGAAAACATGAGCACCACTGGGAGGAACAGGCTACTCCCATCTTCATATCCATGCTTAACCCTCTTTAACCACTTTGATGTATTTCTGTCCTCCTCACCTATTCGGGTTTTCCACTTCCGTTCCCATCCTCGTCCCCTCTGCAACTATACTCCATTTCACTGAGTCTGGCACCATCTCTGATGTCCTCAACGCCTGTAGTGTTGATGTAAATCCTCTGTACTAGGTAAACCTCTATGTATTACCTTGAGAACCAATATAAAAAGGCAATACAAAAAGGTATACCCAGTACGGAGGACCTTTATCAGTGCTACAGGTACTGAAGACATCACTGATGGTGCCAGTCTCGGTGAAATGGAGTATAGTCCTTCTTACCTTCCACTGTCACTTATAGTCACGCTCTTCTTCCGTTTCCGCATGTCAACTTTACTCTCCTTCCGTCTTTTCACCTCGATTTTTGTAATTTTCAATTGGACACACCCGCACAAATACAGACAACCACAAGCATTAATACACATACTTCTCTCTCTCTCTCTCTCTCTCTCTCTCTCTCTCTCTCTCTCTCTCTCCCTTTTATCCCCACGGCACGTCATGTTTCCTCTAATACTCATTCCACCCTCGTCTGCTTCCACCGGGCCAAACAGCTCTTCCCCCGGCAACCACCCTCTCCATCTCTCCTCTACCATCACCCCCTCTCCACCTCTCACACACACCCCCACCTCTCACCCCCTCTCGTGAAACTCATCCTCTTCTCCATCTCCCACCTCCTCCTCCACCTTCATCCCCTCCAACTCTCATCTCTCCTCCATCTTCACCCCTCCTTCGCTCATTCACTCCTCCATTCTTCACCCCCTCCTTTACCTCTCTCTGTCTCCACCCTCACACTTCCACCTCTCACCCTCTCCTCCACCTCGCTCCGTAATCATTCGGTGTGACCTGACTCGTATCCACAGCACCATCCAATTCCACCAAATGCTCCCCTGACTCCACTTTCATTCCAGTCCAACCACAGCTTTACTCCACCACACTTGACACCCCAAGCGACTCTGCGTTTCTCCATTCCTAAGCACTTCATTAAATCCTGAACTGCCCAATAACTTCAACAAATCTCGCACTATCCAATACATTACACTCCACTAAAACTGTCTACATTTTCACTCCAGATTAACTCCGGCTTCACTCCACCTCATTTAGCGACCCAGTATTTTTTTCTTCGGTTCCTTTGCGCTTCATTACATTCCACATAACCCTGCACCCAATGCCTCACCTGAGTTCACTTTTATTCCAGTTTAACCTACACCCAACATCAGCTTCACTTCTCCAAACTTAGCACCCCAGTCGACTTTACATTTTCGATTCCTGTGCACTTCATTATTTTTTCCTTATTATCGAGTTTATTACAGTCCACCAAATGCTCCACTGACTCCATTCGTATTCCACTCTCTCCTCCATTCAAACTCAAATCCCTCCACTACTACAGTTACCACCCTAGTTACATTTTCATATTCCTGTGCAATTTCTTACTCTTGGATTATTTAGTATTTTGAACTCCACCAACTACTACTTCCTTGCCTCCCACTTCATTCCTGTCTCATTTGCACTCAACCTTAACTTCACTCCACCACCACACTTAGAATCCCAGTCGACCCTTCACTCCATACTGTGCTACCTCACATCCTACACTCTACCACACTCAGGATAATAACCTACATTTCACATCTCATCCTTCATAAATACTACACCACGCTAATCCATACTGTCACACCGCGCTCAGCAATACACCAAATCTTGCACTCCACATCTCTCTATACTATTTACATTTCATATTACCACACCTTATCACATCTTACCCTTCACTAAACGTTATGCTGTTTCACAACTTACGCCACACACTAGAAACAACCTCACCCAACGCTACATCACCTTCCACACCGCGTCGCTCTGTACTCTTCATATTCTGCACTCAAACACACCCTATCACATCCCATCCTGCTTTATGCACTACACCACACCCTAAACCATACTCTATACTGCACCACGCTCAGTATTCCACCACACCTTCCTCGCCACATCGCCTTTAGTAACCAAATTCTGCGTTCAATCACACCCCATCACACCCCACTCCATTATTCACTAATTCAAACTCAACATCACATACTCTACAATCCTCTATACCTTACGCTCCATCACACCTTCCTCCGTATATCACCAAATTCCACGCACCAGCAGATCCCATCCTCCGCTGTGCACATCATCACGCCCTACGCTCCACCACATGCAGTATTCCACCGCATCCTCCTCGTCACATTCTTCTGCACCATCAACATTCCTGCACATCGCATTCAGCAGTACATATTCCAAAACATCACGCGCCATACACCAACACAACTAGCATTTCACTACACCCTCCACACCACATCCTTCTAGTCATCACCACATTCCACAGGCTTGCACATCCTAACATCCATCCTCCACTACATCACAAGCTACATTCCACTACGTTTAGCACTCTACTGTAACCTCCACACAACGTCCTTCTGTACGTCACTACATTCCACACACCAGCACATCCCATCCTCCACCACGCATTCCAATACACATTCCTTTAAATCGCACGCTCCATTCCACCACACCTTGCATTCCACTCCCTCTACCCTCAATGCTCGTCTATATGCAATCAGCAGCAACCAGACACGAATCACGTATACCAATATTACCCACCTCCTCTAACCAACCCTGACCATTCTGTACCCCAACTATGGTGCCTGGATTAATGCTGGTGTGGTAGGACGGTGGAAATGGTGATAAATGTGGTGGAATGGAGGGGTGGAAAGGGGGAACACTGATTGAATGAATGATGGAAACAGTATCAGACTTGCTGTAATAAAGGCAGGGATAGAGGCAGGGTCAGGCGAGGCAATCTCGCGGGGGTAGTAGCAAGAGGACAGTTCGTGAGGATGTAAAGGAAAGGACACAAGCTGGAAAGGAAATAAACTTCTCTCACACACAGTCCTACCATTCATGCTGCTTGGCTTGGGGTCACGACGGATATGAACAGGGTGGTCTATAAATAGCACTCTAATCGAAACTCACCTGGCGATATCTTATGTGTTGCGTGGACGGCTCATTCTGCTGGTGTGGGCGTGAGTGTAGCAGAAATAGGATAAGGACAGAAGATGCTGGATAGACAATGATAACGGAGAGTAAGCCGTCCCTACAACACACGAGAAATTACTCGGTAGAGTGGAAGGGGACCGTTATGGGCCATCCTGCTTATT